>JAUTBT010012212.1:0-23637 GCA_032361225.1 Lepetodrilus schrolli
TATATATATTAGAGTTTACAGGAGTTTAAAACGTAGTTGTAGATCATTTTCTAATAGATGTAGACGCTATTATATATTAAAGCTCAAACACGCTTTGATAACAATAAACTTGATTCAAGCATTATGCCACCAACTTTCATATTTAGATTATTGCAACACCATTAAGTAAAACATTATTTATTTATGAACGTTGATTACTTTTGGTTGTGTTCATGTTAATTGTTATTAAATGCTTATTTTAAAATCATAAAATTGATTTAATATTATTACTGACATTGTTTCCACTATTTTGTTTTATATAGTTAGCTTGTTAGCAGAACCATCATGATGCTGTACTTCATGTTGTACTATTGCTGATGACTGGTGACTTCCAAATGGGCAATAGTAACATCTATATTCCATTGCTGAGAAAAAATACACAAAAACACTATGCATTAATATCCATTTAATGTTAAATAGCTTATATAGTTGCGTTAGTCGTTACGTTAGTCGCACTGGCTCTCATCACAGACGTTGCTTTAGTCGCATGCAAACGTTACTGTTGTCAATCACGATCGATAAAAAAATATCATTTTATATGAAAGGTGACATGACATTAAGTAATAATGGCCGGCTATTATATAAACATTGCAACATTCGGGCTTTATAATCCATGTTTAATTATCTCATGTTTAATCATATCATGTTTAATAGTGAAAAACACCAAAAAAAATTCGAAGTGAGAACCATCTGCGACATTGAATGACAACAGTAACGCGAAGTTACTGTTGTCAGGGTATCGACAGTGATTGTTAAGAGAGACGTTTTAGTTAAATGGTATATTGAACCATTACATAGATCCAGTACATCCTTTCGTGACGTTTAGTGTCGAGTTGTCTGATCTATTGAATATATTTGTACAAGTACGTACTGATTATTGATGATTGCTTGCATATTCAATTGCCACACTTGCGTATTACATGGACATGAATGCGCATGCATGATCGATGACTCTGATAAATGGAAAAAAAGTAGCTGTATTTATAGGCATAGATACTATAGATCCTGAATGGAACGCCAGCCCAATTTATACGAATGGATTTTACGAGGCTAAGACGCGACCTCAAATTAATGCGAGGAAATAATGTTCTATTTGTTGTCAAACGAACAGCATACATTCGGCTTTATAGATGATATATACCAGTATACATGAATTTTATGATTTTGACATAATATTGCTATTGTCTGGGGCTACTACATTTAATATCAAACGTTCTAAATTCAACAGCGGCTTATAATTAATTAATTGTGCGTGCATTTGCTCTTACAGTGTATTATTTACACTGTATTAATAGTGTATTGTTTATACTTTACTATTAGTTTCGTTTGTGTGTGTTTTAAAAAAATAATTGAGGTTTAGATCCGCTATCAAGATTATTTCACTTATATCACGACTTGTCAGTTTAGGGCTGGAGGAAAACCCGCAACATCCGTAGCGCTGAATGTTGCAGTAAACATGCGAGCACTGGCTGGTACTGACAAGACTAAGGATGCTAACTGCATTACCACTCTACAGACAGCGCATCCTATTAATATCGCGTCAGAAAGGTAACTTTCTCGAACATTGATGCCGGGACTTCGGGGCGGGATTTGAACCTGGAACCTTTGGCTCCGAAGCCCATTTAGTACACTTAGGCCTATTGCTAGTAGCAACGTATACACTGCCTTCTGTTACCACGTTATTTAGTTATGATGTTTATGTGATTTTTATTCAAATCCGAATAAAGATTGGTATTTATGCTGAAAGCATATTTACGTTTTTTTTATCACTCCATCATAGTTTTATATGCCTACTATTTTATCAAATAAAAAAGTGCTTGTCAAAGATACTAGTTGACTAGCATGCCAAGAGCCAGCTATCTATTGCGGAATTGAGCGACTCATCAGGAGAATGTTGGGGGTTACGGCGTGGTGTGGGGGTAGATGATGTCTTTCGCATACATATATTGATGTATCTAGCTATCAAGCAGACTCGATCAATTGAGAAAAATCTCCAGAACTTGAGAAATAAACCTCGCTTCCATTTGGAACATTCTATAAATGAATCGTTTATTAACTGTGTATTAATATTTAGCAACACAGATACATTTAGAATGCATGAAACTTCATAAAACATATATTTGACAATACATTAATTTTGTAAAAAGGTTAATTATGTCATTATGCACAGATGACGACATATTACGATAGCCATTCCGTGATCAGATTTTATCCGTGTCATAATTTATGTCTAACATTTGAAAGTCCAGTCAATTAATCGACTGTTGGGATTGGTACCCGGAAATATGACATGGGCATGTGAATGATAAACTTTCCAGCTTGGGATGCATACTCCTTAGGAAGTTGAGAAGGAAAATGAGAGCACATTGATCATAAAATTATTATATATTTTTTTTAAATTGGGGTTCAGAGTCGCTTTCAAGATGTTTTCACTTATATCACGACTTGTCAGTTTTAGGTCAGGAGGAAACCCGCATCATCCGTAGCGCTGACTGTTGCAGTAAACATGCGATTACTGGCTGGTACAGACAAGACCAAGGATGATAACTGCATTGCCACTCTACAGACATCGCACCCTATCAATATCGCGTCAGAAAGGTAACTTTCGCGAACATTGATGCCGGGCCCCCGAGACGGGATTTTAACCTGAAACCTTGGCTCCGAAGTCCAACTTATCTACCACTGCGCTACCACCCGCCCTTATAAAATTAGTTACCGTGGTAATAATATAGCGCTATGAGCACGCGTTTGGATTTCGAGCAGTATAAATGTTCATATTATTATTATTATTATTATTATTTTGTTCTTAAAGTATATATTAAAATAATAATTAGCACAATTAAAATATAAGTGCTAATTAAATAAAAATGTAATGCGTGTCTCGGAACTCATATATTTGTAGATTGAATATTGTATGCTGCTATTCCTGCTATCTACGACATGGCATGACGTAAAGTATAGATACTACGTCACCACGATCAACAGCTCACTGACTACCACATAGAACGAGTGATTTCTCACGGTCCTCTAACACATCATACTGTCTAAAGAATGATCAACCTACACCAAATTATGATTGTCCTCTAATATGTAATTCTGCCCTCCAAACATATAGAAAAGCAACAGTCCTACAAAGTTTGTTGGTATAATTACGATCTGATAGTAATTTTACTTCTTAAATACTCCGGATGTGCGTCAGTCCTTCGCAAAAACGCTAGCGGGTGTATTAATTCCCGCAGCGGTCTAAATCTACAGGAATTTTAGTCGCTGTCAAGGACGTATCTTGTAAAATTGTTCTATTTTAAAAATATAATTAAATTATGATTTCGTTTTAAATTTTTGTTTTACGCGCTGCCCAACCTATGACCCGACGTCCTCAATATTGCATGATGCTTACAAACCAAAACTATAACTACATAGTACATATAATGACCTTCCGTTCTGTTGTTGGCTTTTATTACACCTAGTTGATACTGTGTTTACTACACAGCTGTTGACTAATGGACATGCGATATTGTATTAGTCAACCGAGGAAACCGTATAATTAGGATCACCATTGCAGTGTCCGCTTAAAATATATTCTGACGACTACAATAGAATGATGCTGCATTCGTATTAATATTTGCAGATAAATGACTACGATGTAGTTTTTTAAAGGACATCGCATTAGTTGTTCTGGATATATTGTTCAATAGAATTTCGCAAACGCTTGACACCACTAATTCCACATCAAGGGATGTATATTGTTGTGGAAAATATTCCAAAAACAAACAACACTATATTATCTAAGTGCTATGTATTAATTCTGATTCAAATGTATTTAATTGACGTATTCCTGTCATGTTGTTGAAACAGAAAATATGAATCCAGACCATTCCAAAGCCATGAGTATGAATGAATAATTACCAACGAATCTCTAGTGTGGTAAAATCGGTCAACCAATGTGATATTGTTGTAATTATTCTTATTGATATACCATATCATGGTTACTATAATTGGTATCGACATATATGTGTGTCCACATCCTAGTGATAATACATACAGCGTTTCATGACCATTTTACAGTGACATGAATATCAATGATATTCATATTCTCTGAAATGCTATATTCGTGCTGACTCATCCATCTATATTATTTTCTAGTCCACGGTACTTTGCCAATACCCAAACCTTTCCTGTTTTTCCCGTTATGGAATGCTTCTTATTATCCGTTGTATTTTTTGCTACATAGTTCTATAATATGTTTACTGGAGTTGTTGTTAACTTGCTATTAGTATTGTATATATCAGATCAAGTGACCTCCACAACATCTAGTTTGGGCAGTTAATACATTTACAACTCTTAGAACACTTTATTTTCCAAATAGTGCAGCCATCATTATGGTATATTTACGTGACTACTGGAAAGAATATCAGATCCCCTAAACTAAATTTAATTAATAGAATCTAAGGGATACTCACGTAACATTTGATGCGTTTTTATGCTCCACATATTGCCAATCCTTAAAAAGAAGTACGAATAGCTAAGCCACATTCTAAACATCTTCAACCTGTCACTGGTGCTTCGATACCTTCTATGTTGTATAGTCTCGTGTTTGCAATATTATCAGAAAATTGGTCCACATCTCGGCTTAACATTTCCAGTACCTTGGCGGTTCAAGAATAATTATACTTTTGTTAAGGAAATGATATACTAGTATGCAGTCTAATCTCCGAAAAGACTAGGATTACATAATTCTATTAACATTCTTTATGGCGAAAATATAAATACACTCTTGCTGTTAGTTAGCGTGTGGTTAATATACAGTAAGTGTCTTTATGATATTCAGAGCACCCCTTAAGGCAATGTTATATGAGCAATGTTATAGATAAAACCCCTTTCTATTAGATTTTGTATGCTAGTACTATGCATTGTGATTATTTCCCAGTTCGATATGTATTAACTAGTTTGAAGATAGGCACAAAAAGTAACTACCAAAGAATGAACATAATAATAATAACAAATTTAATTAAAACAATATTTACCAAAAAATATATAAACAACATTGCACTATAGTCAGTTACAAATTATTTAATAAAATGTGCTATTGCTTATGATAATGTTTATTTTCCAATACTTGTATGCAAAGAAGATTACGATGGACTATGCACTTTATTGCGAGTTTCAGACTGGCTTTAGCAACATCTGGCGTCCTGATCGCTCCCCGCCTTGTGCGCCAATGGTAAACGGTACAGCTACTGCTATAGCGTGTATGTAGAGAAACACAGCGTACGGTTGTCACTGAAGGTATAGAAGGCTAGCAGAGCACATGTACTACTCGATAATCAATGGTCTAGAAGAGGAGGCTTGTCACACGGTGCTGATTGGCTCTTAGAGGTGGGCAAATCCTTACTCACTGCGAGGCAAAACTAGTTTTATTTCTCTGAACAATCGTGCTGGACGGTGCATGATTCGCAAAACTTGACTGAGGTCAGTAGAATGCTGGTATAAAAGCCGGGACTTGGTCGCCTGGCGGGTATATAGACGCCGCGATGGCTTACGACATGCACCACGGTGGTGGAAACGTAACCGGTTCGCAGGAGATATTTTCTGGATGGTACCCGGGTAACGGAACCGACGGTGTCGACTTCCAGAATGGAACGAGGACGTTGTTCTACCCTCGACGGGTGCAGAGTGTTTTGTCAAAAATGATAAACCAGATGGAAAATGTGGGAATGCCCGTGGCCTTATGTCTGGGAATTGTTGCCAATGTTTGTATTGTTTGCATATTCTTGATGACACCCGTTGGAAAAAACCCTCTAAGCATCTACCTGACAGCTATAGGACTAGCAGACCTGACATACCTCCTGTGTTCGATGATTCTGTGGGTGTCCGTTCACGGCTTCGACATCTACAACCACACCGGGATGTGTCAGCTGACGACTTATGCATTGTTTCTTTCCTTGTTTCTTGCCACGTGGTATCTCGTGTCTGCCCACCTGGAGCGTTGCCTTTGGCATTTCGGAACCCGCCGGAGAAAGAAATGGTGTACGAAATTCCGTTCAAAGTGCATCATAATCACAATCTCAATATTCTCAATGGTGGCTTATCTGTACGCTCTGTGGACACATATACTGCTTCACTTCCGAGGGGCTCTCATATGTATGCCGATGCCAGAGAGTATTCAGAACATTGAACGTCTCCGGAAAGTTGAGATCGTCTTCTCCGTTTTCATTCCTATGGTGCTAATTATTCTCATTGATATTGTCCTGTTGATCAAATGTGCTACCAATAGATGCTGTGGAAATAACGGTGGAAAAACTGCAACCAGATCTGTTAGGATGTCCACCCGAGTAAGCGCCGCGTTAGAAAACAGTGCTTTTGATTTATCCTCGGACGGCTCTGCTGCTACAATGGTGTGTGTGATATGCGGGGTGATCTACGTTATAATTATGTTGCCCATGGCTTACCTTAGAGTCAAACTGTCCTTTCCTCAAAACCGCAATCAGGGTGACTTTGAACTCATGATGCTGTTCGAGAATGTGTTCAAATTAAATTCGGTTTATAAGTTCTTCATGTACATGATTTGCCTACGGAGCTTCAGGAAAGGCTTCGTGTCGCTCTTTACAAAGGGATGTGCCTTCAGGAAACGTCGGGACGGTTCCGGAAATACCAAGTTCTGTGTTTGTCGTGATGAGGCAACGACACCTCAAGAAACGAATTTTGTGTGATGAAATGTTCAGCGAGATTGTATTCTTATTGCTGGAATGCCTATTCAGGAATCGATCACACTATCAAGCAGGTATTGCTATAATCCTTCGTTCAATTACGTTTGGAAAAAAACCTCACGCATCATTGACGTCAATAACGACAATTTCGGCATAGATGTCATGATTGTGTATATCTACATACTATTAAAGCCAGAAATAAATTGATTTTATTTGAGATGATTAATTTATTTTACTTATATAATAAGGAAATTTAACTTTTGTTTTTATTAAATGGATGTAATCAAAGCACCGTGAGGATGATGTATGGTATACAAGCCATAGTCGTATAATTTAATTGCATAACAAATCGTGATGGAAAATCGGTAATTCGATCGTCCGACATACTAATGCATAACATGTATACGTGGTGGATATATAGATACTAACACAGACACTTTTAAGTCAGTTGTTACACAATGCATAACGTTGTCCATTCGTATTATGTTGTCCCATAATGAATCTGTCTCAAAATATATCGTTACGTTTTCCATTAAATCCATCATGACTTGGTCCCCACGCACAATCTCAGCATGTAATATCAACAGATGTACCGTGCGTATCCATTTCATATTGTATACACACCATCGCAGGGCGCTCTGATTGAACTCTACGGACTTACCTATGATCAGAAATCGTTATTGAACAGAATACGTTGTCAAAGAATAGGCCATTACCAGATAATTAGCTGATACGTTTAGACTCACCAAAATCCAATCAGCTTTGCCCTATAAAGAGCAATCGCTTGCCAATGGCGTCGTTATTACTTAGTCGATGGATTGGTGACTTGCTCAGTAGAAGCAATTGCAGGCTTGTGACTAAGAGACTTGCTCATCAATTCTAATAGTGGTCTGCGTTGGATAAGACCGACTCATCAACCCTTAACACTGTCTGTCAATTCAGGCAGTGCGGTGGGTCACTACTGTCATTTCGCTTACAGGGAGGTTTCACTTCACCAGCCTGCGATTAACGAAAGGGTTGCACTATTTCACGAAATGGTTCCACGAAATAATAGTAATTTTCAAGAAATTCCGTACTTTCACGAAAAGGAATGAACGAATATCTTGTACTGTTTCATGAAAGGGTTGCACGAAGATCTGAAGTGTGTTGTTTTACGAAAGATGTTGAGAATGAGGTTGCACTGTTTCACGAAGGGTTTAACGAAATGATTACACGGTTTCATGTAAGGGTATAATGAATTGCTTGTACCGCTTCATGACAGGGTTTTACACTTTCACGACGTGTTTCACTATTCAGATAGTTGTACTGTTTCAGGAAAGGCTTTCACGAAATGGTTATACTGTAAAACGAACATATTTCACGAAATGGTTTTACTTTTTCACGAACGTTTCACGAAATGGTTTTACTGTTTCACGAACTAGTTGCACTGTTTCACGAAAGGGTTGTACTACAGTCCAATTAGGGTCAGATCAGGACGTAGGCTATGGTTTACGCTAAGACTATCTATTCGACAAATTCGTGAAACGTAGGCCGCAATAATTTAGCAATTACCTGCATTTCAATTTGTACGGATATCGAGATATATTAAACCGACATGATAGTCTAGTTCAAAGGTATGAACAAGATCGATGTTCCCATCAGCCTCATTATTAATTATATATCGTAAATCTTGAGTTTCGCCTGTGGATACATATTAATAAGTGCATGGGATATTAGTCTGCGAGTACTTACAGGTATTTAATATTTTTTTTATATCTAAAGGCCATTTATTGATTATTTTTTCCACAGATTTTTATCTAAAACTGTAGTCTAATTATAGTTATTACTCACACAGTGAGGTTATCGTAATAATTACTGCATCTGGTACAGGAATACCCGATGTTACATGAGAGAATGGTTTAGAACTGTTACCATATTTACCCCTGTCACATAAAGAAGACCCAGTATAATAATATAAGTATTATGTTTCGTTCTGCGAAATGGCATTTCAGCCTTGAGAACATACAGTGTGGTTCGTTCGTGGTATTGGCGCATCACTCGTGGTATTGGCGCATCACTCGTGGTATTGGCGCATCACTCGTGGTGTTGGTGCAGCACTACTGTTTGCCGCATTCGTGCAGCACTCGTAATTATTACTATGGCAAAATTTCAAACGGGAACACAAGTGCATGTACATGCTGGACTTCTGAGCCCGTCCCAGGAGCCCGGCACCAATGTTCGCGAAAGTTACCTTTCTGACGCGACCATGATAGGATGGACCGTTTGTATCGTGGCAATGCATATGTACATGCATGCTTCATCCGTGTCACGTACCTTAAACGTGTCAATGTGTCATTAAATTGTCAGATGTTTTTATACGAAGCCGGCTGTGTGTCCTCATTTTTTTCTCGCAGCTGAACATAACTTCATCCGGCGATTAGCGCTTCAGAGCTCCAAAATCAAACTTCTCATGTTCAACTAATCGTTCCGAAAAGCTTGTGGTGTCACCTTAGGAAAGTGGCTTAATTCTATAATGTCACTGTTCACCAAGCAGAGACTCGGTAGGATGTGGGCGGAAATATGAATGCTAACATCCTAGCGTCCGAAATGGCAGCTTGGGTTGTATATGCCACAGACAGTTGAGAAGTAAAGTGAGGGCACACTGATACATTGACTAGGATAATGATGATAATGCATGTAACGCTTTTAGTATGCTTTAGATGGCGGGTATAAGGCATTATAGGTGAATATCATTATTATTATTATTATTATTAGTCGTAGTAGTAGTACTACTACTATTGATACTGCTACTACTACTACTACTACTACTACTACTACTACTATTACTACTACTACTACTACTACTACTACTAATCTACAGGAGGAAACCCGCAACATCCGTAGCGCTGAATGTTGCAGTAAACCTGCGAGCACCGGCTAGTACTGACAGACCAAGGATGATATCTGCATTGCCACTCTACAATATCGCGTCAGGAAGGTGAATTTCGCGAACATTGATGCTGGGGCGGGATTTGAACCTGGACCATTTGGCTCCGAAGTCCAACCGTTCTAACACTGCGCTACCACCCGCCCCTATTACTACTAGTACTACTACTACTACTACTACTACTACTACTACTACTACTACTACCACCACTACTAATACTACTACTACTATGTTATCATCTCGACAGCAATTCTTCATCATATTAAGATTGGGACTGAACGTGTTTGTATTACACCTTATACAGCTACAGACCTTAGCTACGATCATCCGTAGCTGAATACTCGAGATCCATATTCAGTGAGTGCTCTTACGCCTGTAGCGTATGAAAAGAGGCAGAGGGCGTGTAGCTTAGAGGATCACGTAGTTCGTGAACATTTCCTAAGCTTGTGTTATCCTAGTCAAAATACAGATAGCTTACTGTAACACCGGTAAATCTTCATGTCACCTAGTCTACGTGGTAACTATACAAATGAGGAATAAGATCAATTTCCATCCTGATGCTGCTCACAATACTGTGTAGTGTAGCTATATAGTGTAGCTATACAGTGTAGCTATATAGTATAGCTATATACTGTAGCTATATACTGTAGCTATATACTGTAGCTATATAGTGTAGCTATATAGTGATGATAGTTACTCTCCATCATCAACACATATTCGTGTGCGTGTGTGTGTATCGATGTATGTATGTGTATCGATGTGTATTTGTGTGTGTTTGTGTGTATGCATGTATCGATGTGTGTCTGTGTATGTATGTGTGTAAATCGATGTATGTGTTTGTGTGTATTTATGTATCGATGTGTGTATGTGTGTATATCGATGTGTATGTGTGTATGTATGTATCGATGTATGTGTGTATGTATGTATCGATGTATGTGTGTATGTGTGCGTGTATCGATGTATGTGTGTATGTGTGCGTGTATCGATGTGTGTGTGTGTGTGTGTGTGTGTGTGTGTGTGTGTGTGTGTGTACGTTTAGGTGGCAAAGCAGTTTTATATAACCAAGTACACATATCATGCTTTCATTGAAAAAATGCCAAACAAATGCAATGACTTATTTTGTACCACAACTGCTATGTAAGATATTGCGTAACAACCATGCTGTGAACTTCCATACTGATTCAATTAAACTTTGTGGACTCAAGATGAGAAATGCCATGTTCTTTTTCTTGAAAACATACATTACAAAACAGATTTGTCCATTATCAATCTCAACGATTCGCACCATTCCGTCTAATTGCCATTATAAAATGACAAATCCAACATATTCTCGTACGATTGGCCCAATTATGAATATATTTTTTTGTTTATAGTATAAATACAAAAACACTCTGAGGTCCTTAATGATCCGATACTAAGTTTTATATATCTTGTGTGGGAAAGCCCAGATGTGGTGAGGTTTTATTTGTGAAAATATCAACAACAATTTTTATCAAATTTAACACATAATCAGATTTGGCCCATGATAAGCTAGTATATCTAGTCTTACTAGCAACTACAGTATATTAATTAATATGAATGCATTATTTTCGTAATACTAAATACATCTGCAGTTTGGACTTTTATGTCCAAAATTTCCAAATTGCTAACGCACGCCAGGCATACTGTATATGCATGCGTCTACGTTTGTGTATATGTACACATTTGCGCTGTCTGTCACGTTACAGTTAGCATCCTCGGTCAGTCGGTACCAGCCGGTGCTCGCAGGTTTACTGCAACATTCATATCAGCGCTACGGATTTTGCAGGTTTACTTCTGCCCTGAACTGACAAACCGTGATGTAAGTGAACGAATCTTGAAAGCAGAACTAAACACGTTTATGCATAATGTATATGCACAACTGCATTACCGGTATGTATACACTACCTCACAACCTCATCTCAAACTGTCCTGGATTGAGATCAATGATATATAGTACCAGGATTTCATCCATGTAAACACACACTCCCAATCCCTTAATACATTAAGACAGACAAATCGATTAATACTTACAGCCAGTCATTATTTGTCTTCATAAGCAATGCCATGTTGAAGTGTATCCGTTATCACCACTGCAATAATGGTTTTGTTATCACAGGGGTTCGGTTATAGAATAGATGTAAAAGTGTTTTTTTTACATTTAAAAAATATTATAGATATTCTAGATCTAAAAGAAAAAGAAAAAAAGAAAAAAATACAATTTTTTATTTTTTACCAAAAATAATATAAAGGAGACATACTACCAGTCTAGGTCAGCCTCGCCTCGCAGTCTAATATCTATATCAAGGGAGGACACTTGATGGTCCTCAACACTCGACTGAAATTTTAAATGTGCATATCTATTTTATTGTCAAGCTCTGTAGTTGTTTTAATGGTACTATGTTATGCTTCCCCGTGGGAGTAGTTCTTACCATAAATAACTCTGAATTAAATCGTATCTTTGATATCCATGAATGAAGTTATTGAAATTTTTAAAAAATGCCATAAATCATCCTAGTTGTGTAGACGGAAGTTCAAGGACTCAATGCACGTTCTCTCTTCTGGCATGGTTTGTTCAAAATAAATATTAAATAGTCTTGCGGGAAATTCAAAGCTAAACATTGTATTCTGACAGTGCACGCGAAACAGTTAATTCAAAATACGATGTCTAACAGACAGCAATGCTTTGAATTTCCGTCAAGACTATTACTATTTATGTATATGCATCAAGAAACTGCTCTGCATAAAAACGAGTCTACAATAGGAAGACCAACACGGAAAATGTCTGTTTGATTGAGTGAGCGAGTGATTATGGAGTTTAACGTCGCTGCGGGAACTGTTTGATTGTATTAATGCGCCACGGTTTATGAAATTATCACTGTCATTAGAAATGAGTTCGTTAGAAATGATAAGAAATGACCGTCATTTTATGGTTGTTCGCTGAAGTATGAACGATTTGAAAGTGCTGGTTAAGCCAGTTTCAAATCTTTCATACTTCAGTGAACAGCTATAAAATGACGGTCATTCTTAAATAATATAATATATATATTCTTCGTGTACTATGTGATTGCTCAAAGCGCTGCAATATTAGTATTAACCCGGTCAATGCATAAGTGTGCATTCATTATACCTTCTCAACTCTACATTAAATGGCCTGTTAGTTGATGTCGCAACTACATCGTCCCTAGCCGGGTACTTCGGTTATTGGAAACAGTGGATACCCGGATGTCTCGTGCATATTACATTGCCGCAATCCAACCAACAGTCGACACTGTGCGTAACGCCAAACACTGATAAGCAGCTTAGCAACAAAATGGCAGACCGGAAGTTGGCGCAACGTTAGCTTCCGATCATAAATGATCAGCTTCCGATCAGTAGTTTTTATCCGTGGTCTCCTTCGCGGTCTTACGCAGCTGTGGGTACGTTAACGTTAAGCTTGAGGCAAAAGCTGCGTTTATCACTGTGCGGCGATAGGTTTAGAAGACGGTTATAGACGAACACGTCACAGTAGAAATGCCCTCCCACGGCTAAAAACCTCAATAGATATCGACGAACACGTCACAGTAGAAATGCCCTCCCACGACTAAAAAACACAATGTGCCCTACAGGCAAAACATTCTGCCTGGACTGTTTCCCTTTAATGTGGACTGGTTCCATGTCCCCATGTGCGCAAATTTTATACATGAGACAAGTTTATCCATATGACCAAAGGAAACAAATGTTTCTGCATGATATGAGGGACATGGTATACCGTTGGTTACACACAAACTAGTAAGAGATCATCTCAAGATATACCTGCTACATCAACCAACAAGCGTCGTTATAGCGAGGCTTTAATTTACACAGATTTACGTATATCTTTAATGGTAGTATTTGTAGATTGAATGGACATGGTCTCTTGCCATTTTCTTCTCCAATGTTGTCTGCGAACACACACTGATTACACACAGTCACGTGTTTCCTATTACATGTATACTTCTTTGTACATGCACATATAATAACCACGTTTTATCCGTAGGTTGAGCCTAGCATACACATTACTTCTGTCACGACAGACTCATCCATTGTTGTACAAGGTGTGTAATTCTAAAACTCAAAATACCACCAACCTTCAAGAACGACGCCTATATATGATGCACTGCCTCATACCGGAATAACGACAAGGTCCGGACGGTCCAATGAACGAAAAGAACACGGCCGACATTAGTTTACTTAATATGCCATTTTCTGTGTTTAGTCTCTGGTATACTTGTGCTTTCTTTGTAATGGTAGGTCAGAGACAATGACGTCACGACACCCGAGTATCGGAACGGTAACGAGCTGCACCTTTAGGGCTCTCCAGAGTTCTGCTTTATCATATTAAAGGTCATTCGGAGCTCTTCGTCAGGTGTAGGTACTTACGAGTTCGAACTTTTCACATATACACATCGCAATCGACAATAATCGGGCTATTTCCGCTTTGCTTCACTATACTAGATCTATACCTTTTGGTGGCCATTGCCAAAAGCTGTTTTATGATGTGGTTTTGTAATCTTGTGAAACAATGGGTGAGACAATAATAAACAATATATACATATATCCATCACCCCACCACGCCTATCTCGATGCGGTAAACCGTGTCATGACCCCCCCTCTCTCTCTCTCTCTCTTTTCTCTTCTCTTCTCTTCTCTCTCTCTCTCTCTCTCTCTCTCTCTCTCTCTCTCTCTAACGTAGAGGCAATTCCCGGGGTGAGCGGAGTGGTATGCATCTCTGACCGGAATGTAGATTTCTTATGTAAATACTCTTGCATATCTGGCGAGAAATCGGCCTTGTTCTAAACAAACACCGACGGACAGGGAGGTATTCGTTCAAGCACAGTAGCAACAATTCCTCCGGGTCATCTGAGGGCAGGTAATAAATATTGCAGGTTGGAATGTACATCTGGCCATGGAAAATAATACACTGGGCAGTTTAGCCTTCATTTCATGATCATTGACCACGCTTCTTAAAGGCATACAATCACTGGTTAGTTTACATATTTCATGGTCAAACGTATATTTACATGGAAGTATGTACATTTCATGTCTACACAAGTATATTGGGTAACCAGGTACATTTTCCGCATATCCCACTGGTTTCCAATATTTTCATATTGTATTATTATTTTATAATATGTATTCTTACGTAGCTTTATTGGTACCAGTTGTCGTGAAAGGTTATTTCGACCGTGTACAATAATTATAGTTATCCCATTAGTCTATTAGACTATAGAAAATTGAGATATTACAGTACATTACCAACTGCTTATTCGGTTTGACCGGAAATGTAAACTGCAATGGAATTTTACCTTTCCTACAGCGGTGAAAATATATGTGGAAGCACAAAAGCGATTATACGTATGCTAAATGCATGCATTTTGCATTTTTCACTCCAATAAGGTCCAAAACGACAACTTAATCTGTGATTGTATGCCTTTAACAGAGGAAGTCACATGGATGTCAATGAATGCCAATATCATTTGTAATGTTGTGTGTATTCGTGTACAATAGTCAACATCAGTCATGCGTTTCACGAAAGGCCCATACTGTATTCGGAGGTTAAATCAGGGCGTATGCCATAGCATTACTATAGCAAGAAATGAAGTCGGTCCTTTGCTTACGTCCGGACTACCGGTATGAAACTTTCATAGGACGATTAGTCTGGGAGTATAACTGCTAATGTTAACGTTTGTGGGAAAAAAGTAATGGAAAAATGTTTAGTTTTTTTTTATGAATCAGTACACCACATAATGTCTCAGAAAAAAATCCCCATGTGTGGGTCTTGGGCAAAGTTTTTTTCGGCACTTTGAAATTTTCTCACAATGGATATTATATAGGCGTATTGAAATATGGGGTAGGGATAACAAATTCAAGTGAAGCATGAACTTAGAAAAGTGATTATCCTTTCCTTATATCCATCGACAAATTTAGTTTGATGATGTCATCATGGTGAAATTCAAGATGGCGCCCATTTTGACGGCGGAAACGAAGATATTAGTCCATGGGCACGGATGACCCCCTCATACATCACACCCAGAACCTCCATGAGTGGTATCACGTTATGCAGGGTGTTGCTTCTGCCCAAGCTCCACACATGGGGATTTTTTTCTGAGATATTATGAGTTGTACTGATTCAGAAAAAGAACCAAACCATTTTTCCATTACTTTTTCCCCACAAATTTCCTGTTTTACTATTTCAGATAAGGTTCTCGTTACGCCGTTTCGAGCCCAGAGGCCCGTTCCATAGAACAACCGTAACGTTACGAGAGTCGTAACTTCCATACTTTAACATGGAATTGCTAAGGCGTTACGGCTCTCGTAGCGCTACGATCGCTCTGTCAGACCTCTGTTCCACAGAAGTATCATAGCGCTAGATGCATAGGAACACTTTACGACTCCGTAGCGCTACGATCGCTTTGTCGAACAGGAACTTGGGGCCACATTCCCTAAGCTATCGCATACGTATGTCATCATTAAGCCTTCAAGAAGGCTTAAATATGCCATTACGCATTATACGTATACGATAGCTTCAGTAAAATGTCCCAGGATTGTTAACTGTGAAGCAGTACAAATACATGTTGCCTTTCTTGTGTACATTACATCGTAGTTGGTGTTTGCAAGAGAAAAGGATGCAAACGTAGATAACGTACCATATCATGAGGGTATTTGACCCTACGGTCAAATACAATAATTATATTATTAATAATTACCCATAACCTAGAATAAATGTGCGTGTATGCAAAAATAGCATCGGGAATCAATACTTGTGACACAAATGAGGCGAATTCCATGTACACATGTTCATATGTATGGATATATATATATAGTAATTTACGTCGCAGTTGAAGAGCTCCCGTTTTTCATATTTACATATGTTCATATACATCAAACCATATTGTATAGTCGACATACAAACCAAAACACCTTCAAAACAAATACGGTCCAATTCTTCTAAACCGGAACAAATTGGAACTAGTGTTCGGAATCCGAACGCGATTTCCATTCAGTAGGAAATCCGACAGTGTTAATGTACAACTGATCCTATAATACTCCGCACTCTTATGTTAATATGAGCCTGACCCGTTCGCATGGCATAGACCCATCATGGTTCTACTCTATGCTACTTAGAACAGTTGTGAATGGTGCTAGATTGAGAACACAAATTCAATTTCCCATATTCCAATACAATTTCTGCCGTGGGTTTGAGTCAACACCGAATGTGTTTCTCGCAGTCATTTACAAGCTAATATCAACCTCATGTTAAGGCTTTACGTGTCTGCCTTTTTTAATTTCTTTCTTAATGTGACGGTTTACAGCACAGACTCAATCAAGGTGAGGATGCAACTTGCAGTATTAGCATCGATTTAAGTGCACTCTGATAGCCAATATGAACTTTGCTCAAGGCTAATTGTCAGATCTGCACTATTCACAGTGTATTCCAATCTGGATTTTAGTCCAATGCCAATGGTATTCTGAAGTGATAAATAAACATTGTCAGGTTCTCAAAGCGTTGCGTAATTATTTTCATTATGCTTACGAATTCTGCGTTTTATTCAAACTCATTAACCCGTCATTTACACCCAGGTCATGAATGGTGAACAGGAGGAAGGGTAACTTTGGTAACGAATGCTTAAATTAAGAGAGACATCTAGATTATAATGATACTTTAAGCTTAAAGGAATATTTTGACATTTGACATGTTTCTTTTTGCTTTGATACGTTTATGACTGATGATGAATGTGGTATTTGAACGCGGCATTGTCATGTGGAGGCATAAATGGCGATGATGCCTCTCGGCTAAGATCTGCGATAGATCCTCCCACAAGCGAGTCTGGAGATCCTGACATTTAACGCTTTCATTGGGAAATCCACTGCAGCGCAAGCTTCGTCGTGATCATGTCGAAAAGACAATTCCCTGCAATTCGGGAAAGATTTAGGTTTTCAAATTCCGAATTGGACAGGCGGTTAGTTAAGCAATGTTGAAGTGTTTGCGACTAAATACAATTACGTTGGATTTGATGAATACTATTCCAAGTGATATGTAACAATAAAATGATACATTTGTTTACTTATGACGATGCCGTGAAGTTCTAATGTGAATTCGAACTCTCTCTCTCTCTCTCTATCGCTCTCTCTCCATCTTGGTATCTCTGTCTATCCCTCTGTCTATGTCTGTATCTCTTTCTCTCTTCTCCATCCGCTTTCTGCTCTCCGTTTCGGAAGTAAGTCTATGTGTAAAACTATCTGTCAGATCTTGTATCTGGTCTGCAGTCGCAGATACTTTAGCTGCACGTCCAAGGATGAAGTTCATTCCAGGTAAGTGTCCCGACTAGTTAATCCGAGCAATTTAATAGTAGTTGTCTCCATGGGCGTACTCGATAACCAATACATCTCACGGTGGTGCAGCGAAGGTACATATGTACATATACCAATTAATACGAAATCGCCCCGTATATCACCAATAGCGCCCGATGTATAATTGTATTGACAATACCAAGTCGATTATTTAACGGAAGTTAGGTCTACTGTGAATCGCAAAGTGTCCCTCGCTACATCCACACCGAATGAGGTATCTTTCAATATGGCTACTCCACATACATACCATCCTTGAAACGCAGGCCATTATGAATACATTATATCCGTCAAATGAAAAATATGGATGCTGCCGTGAGATATCTAAGTTCAAGTATTCCATATGACATGATAATGACACCGCACTTTAGACAACCGGGCAACCTTAATATCATCATCATCATCGTCGTCGTCTTCATCGTCTTCATCATCATTATCTCTCGTGTCCATTACGATGTCGTAACCCTCTTGTAAGGGCTCGTATATATAACGATAGTTGGTTGGTGGTTGATTTGGGATTTAAAGCCACTTTCAAGATTTTGTTAACTCACATCATGGCTTGCATGCTTATGTACTGCTTGTCTGGATTTCCACCAGTTTTTATAGTGCTCACTTGGAATATCGCATGCCGCAGATAGAACATGGTTACCCCACTCAGACACAGTATACTGATTCCGAGCCGACCACTCCTTGCTTTACCCCTTTAATGCTGAGTACCAAGCAGGGGAACAACAAGTATCATCTTTTAACGTCTATTGGTATGACGCGATCGAGGATTGAACCTGCGATCTTCCGCACTCCGGGCCGACGCTCTAACCAGTACGCCACGGAGCCGGCTGTCCATTACGAGATCATAACCCTCTTGTAAGTGGGGTCGTAAGTCGCATCACTTATGCCAATAGGGTTATGGTCTCGGAGTAGCTTCGTAAAACGGTGTCCTGGAAGAAACACACCAGTATAAAAAACTGTACCCAGCAGACGTACGCAGTAGTGGATTAAGCCGGCCAACACCGTACATTGACCGGTACACGTTATATCCCAACTTCTCGTCGGCAGCATATAGTCGGCAGTGGAATTAATTAGTGGTTGAATTAATCATGTTATTACAATTACCCGTGAGTCCATGGCTACAATTAATGCCATGTTCCAGTCATTATCATACATACTATAACTCGTCTTTTATTATCATGAATGTATTAATAATAACTAGGAATATTAAGGCAAGCTTCTGCATGAGTCAATTCCCTCGACGGTATGCCTTGAATTATTGAAACGCTTTTCTCGTATAATGATCATGATCCATATCAGGATTCTGTATAACGGTGAATAACAAACTTACTGTTTTAATTTATATGTGTCCGTGTGATATACCCATCATACGTTACTAACCTTCCATATATTCAAACATATATTTGTATATAAATGCATTAGCACAGACATAGTAATGCTCATGCGTCGAAATAATACAGCGGGAACATGTGTATACTATTGGAGAAATGGTACCGATAGATGGAAAAGAACACTAATTTGGTTACGATAATGCCATAGATATTAGACAAATAAAACGGCATGACTGACTAAATAGAAAGTTCACAAGCGTGACAAATGTCCTTACGTTCAATTGAATTAATCAATTAAGAAATAATCTCAACGCCATCCATAAACATGGTTTATACCAAATAGAGGCTAAGAGTGCTCGATTACTTGTATGTAAATACAGCCTAAATACAGTCTGTATACGATGGGAGTATGTAAATAAAGTCTGTATACGGTGGGTGTATGTAAATACGGTCTGTATAGGTATATGTAAATAATGCAGTGGCAGATCGTCTGAATTCGGATCCAAATATTCCGAATTTGATCCCGCCCGGTGGGCACGGCATTAATTTCCGCCAAAGTTACTTTTCCCATTCTGTTATATATAATGCGATGTCTGAACTCGGTTTTATATTGGTTAGTCAGAAAGTCCAACATTATCAGTTGCATGTGTTAATTACAGGTATCTTGTTCCTGTGAAACTACCGAAAAAGGAGAGATATCAGCGAAATAATAAAGCTACTCAAGAAAGAACAAAGGAAAGACAGAACAATGTTAACTTGCGTGATCCATCTTATTCAGTCCAAGAATGCTTTTGTATATATAAAATGGGAGGAAATTGAAAACGGCCCAATAAAGCCCAAATGAAAGAGAACAAATCTATAGTTCGTACGGACAAATTTTCAGTCACATGCACACATAATCATAACAGCAGAGGCATGACACAACAATTTACCCTCGATACTATATCCGTACATTGTTAAAGACCTTGTTTCTTTATGAAATGAAAACATTTGCACGCAAAGAAGGAAACTGTGTACCTAAATCGTTTCAGTCAAAAACGACGTATACCTGACCTGCAAATGCTAACACGTTATTGTTTGATGATATTTGCAGATGGCGTTGTTCAGAATCCCTACAGTGCTTCACTTATATAATCCAATCCCTACGTTTGTGCATAGCTTTTATCTTGCATTTTGAAGTCAACAGCGACTCGTTTTCTAAGACTTCCTGTTCGAAGCATTCTGTAACATATAGTCAAGAAAAACGAAAAGATATTGACCGAAACATCGATTGAAATTATGGCAATCGCTCACTTAAATAAATCTCAATTAATCAAAGTGAGCCATGTTTTAAACCAATAATTGAGCGATGTTTAAACCAATGAATTGAGCTATATTTCAGACCAATGAATATAGATATTCCTAATCTGGACGATTCCAGAACCGAATAAAATACACCGCACTATTTAAGGTAACTCTTTCACGGATATTATTGTTTCCCCCATTTGTATGTATGTATGTATGTATGTATGTATGTAAGTATGCGTGCATGGTATGAAAGCCTAACTACCTGGTATGAAAGCCTAATCTAATTGAACTACGTAAGCTACTAATTAGAAAACGCATGCTTAAGGCAAGAATGTCCTTGTATAAGTAATGTGTTGTAATTAGTGGATGAGGTGTGTTAAATATAGTGTGTTGTAGACTAAATAGGTGAAGCTAGGCAACTGAACAATATTAAACTAAAACTATATTACAAATAAACATATACTGCCACATACTCCCCCTCCTTTTAAAATGACGTCCTCGTCATTCCTCGTGTTCATCAATTCATTCGCCAGTCGATCGTTCATCAGCGCTTCAGTTTAAAATCACTTATTAATTCATTATAAGTTCATTAATCGCAAAAGTAATTCTTACTATCTATATCTTGAGAATCAAATGATGTATATCGAATTCATAATATTTCTTACATCTACTTCTAACCTATCTTTATTTATAGTTTTTTTGTAATCAGGTTGACATTCCAACCTTATTATTAGGCGTCGGGCAGACAAACAGGAGCTCAAACAACGACTGGGAGAATCTAGCTGTGACTCATTCTGACTGAATCGGAGGACATAGATCAAAAGTTCTATATATTTCAAAGTCTTTCATAACCATTCTTACTATTTCTTAAGCAACAATCAGGCTTCTATTGATTTGTTTCGTCGAAGATTGACATTATTTGATGGACTGACATCAGCTGATTTTCTTCTAGCTACTCCAACAGCACATATCATTGCTTCTGTAAGTATTCCATCACGCTCTGAAGTTGGCGTTGTAGTTCAATCAGAGTCTCCTTCTACATTCAACTTAGGTGTCTTGTGTCCTACTGCTACATTGTCGCGTCAATCGTTCCAATCGTGAAAAAAAGGCTATTTTTAAAGCCTTAAATCCGACAAATAAGTCTATTCATCTGAGTAAGACACTACCGTTAGGTACCTTCGAACCAGTTGAGACTTTGGATATATTGGAGCAAACCAGCACGGACATTCCAGTGACAGATCCAGCACAGATACTTAACATTGTACAGGCGGGAGATGTACAGATGAGAAGATAAACAACAACACATCGCCGCTACCTCCCGTCATGAAGATTGCAGCCGAGGATAGAAGTGTTTACACACCGGACCCTGAGCTAGATTTCTATCGCAAGATTGCATCCGAATTGCCCTTTCACTTCAGTGATGAAGGTGTCAGAGATAAAGAAACGGAACAACTACTTTTTGTTTTTAGGTAAACATAGAGATGTTTTTTTCAAAGGATATTACTGAACTAGGACGCACTGATCTATTTGAATCACATCGACACAGAAGATCATGCTCCTACTCGCCAACGACCTCATCCAGTCAACCCTCGTCAACGTGAGGAGATAGCCAAACATATTCAACAACTGTTGGACAATGACATCAGAGCCTACATTCTCTCCCTGGGCATCACCTGTCCTGCTGGTCAAGAAAAAGGACGCATCTACAAGGCTCATAATAGATTACAGATCTCTTAATCGTATAAGTAGAGTTGACTACTGGCCAATTTTAAATATTGACCAGGCACTTATGTCGATTGGAAGCAGTTGCGCCAAATTCTTCACTTCGCTTGATTTAATTTATGGGTACCATCAAGTGCCTATAGCGGAGGTGAGTAAAAGTAAAACTGCATTTATCGTTCAGAGAGAATGAACGTTTCAATTTAAAGTTATGCCATTTGGTCTTATTAACCCTCCGAGCATATTTCATTCATACTATCTTCTTCTCGTCAATGTCATGGAAATCTGTACTAACATACTTGGACGATGTTCTAGTATATTCACCTACATTCTTTGATCATTTGAGACATCTGGGGACAGTTTTTGATAAATTGAAGGACGCAGGATTGCGCCTAAAACTCACGAAATGCCACTTTTACTCAGTAATATTCCTTATCTGGGTCATATCATTTCAAAGGAGGGCGTCAGCACTAATCTGGAGAAAGTGGAAAGCGGTCGCACTCATCCGCGACCTTCCACATAGAAGGAGCTCAGGTTATGTTTAGGTATGGCAGGTTACTACAGGAAATCTATTCTGGTTATGCAAAAATGGTGGCTCCGCTCAATGAATTGCTACCCAAGGATATCACTTACGTTTGGTCTCCTCACGCAGTCAGGATTTGTTCACGTAAAGCAGACACTTGTGCAATCACCTCTTCTGGCGTATCCTAATGACAAACCATTCATTCTTGCAGGCGACGCTTCCGGCGTAGCTGTTGGATTTGTACTGTCACAACGGCATGAAGACAACGAGGAACACCCTATTGCGTAAAAGGAGTGTTTGGCAATCATTCTGGGTATCAAACATTTTCATTCATGCCTGGCTGATACTCGGTTCACAGTAATCACGGACCATGCTGCTTTTCAATATCTGAAGTTAATCAAGGATGCAACAGGTAGAGTAGGTCGATGGCACTTTTTCCTATCACAATATGATTTCGAGATCAAACACGTTGCGGGATCAGCTAATGGGAATGCAGATGCACTCAGTCGTCGGGAATATCCAGTGACGGAGGACGAAGAGGAAGAGAAATGGCCATGATATAAGTGAAAGAATCTTGAAAACGAATATATACTACTCACAATTTGATAGGGATCAAATGATTACAATGTACTAAATTCATCGTATATGTTTGAAAACATAAAATAAGATGTAGATTAAGAGTTAAATCATTTAATGTTTCAGAATTTC
>JAUTBT010012223.1:0-23634 GCA_032361225.1 Lepetodrilus schrolli
TATATATATATATAGCTAGCTATCAAATAAAGTCTACTGTCACGATTTAATTTCTTTTACAAATATTCATCGTCAAATCATGAAAACTTTGGTAATATTTCTAAGCTCAGCATCAAATCCAAATCATCAATAATTTTGCTTATACAAGGGAAATATTCCAAGTTGGCAGTGGCCTTCAATGTTTGCAGTGAGGTTTCTACAGGCAGGTAATAAAAAGGGTTTAGCAAACAGGGGCTGTTCTACAAGGGACGGACCAGGTTTAAACATGGGCTGTATATGGGAGGTGTGGTGGCCATGGGATGATGGCAAACACCCCTCAAGGTGACAGACTTGTGTGTTTGCCAAACAAATCTCTATCCTAAGTCTCCCAGTCTTGGACTGGTAGGGCAACATAGTTTCGCCCACATCGGTGACAGTCTATTCCTAGATGAACATGCTGCTATGGCCTTGCCAAGTCTTAAAGCTGGCCCTTTCGGACTCTTAGGGTATTCCGAGACAGGCAATGGGAATAAATATAAACCACAGACCTGACAAACTCTCGCTGTAATTTAACTTATTCAACTTCACAATATTTCCTGCTTAAAATCCTCGCAGACATGATGGTAAATTTTAAAATTAAATTGAAATTGTCAGTCCTTGCATTGGTAAATTTCAACTAAATTAAATCATGTAACTTGTCAAGTCTGAAGACATCTGTGTTATTAATGTTGACTTGTCATGCACATTAAGTTGTAATTTTTCTCTTCTCATTGTGTAATTTCAATTTTATTTTTTCTCTCTTCTCATTGTGTAATTTCAATTTTATTTTATTTCTGCTGACTGTTAAAGTCTAAATCAACATTAAATTGTGTAATTTATCCCTCATTAGTGAAATTTCAAATAAGAAAATTGAATAATTTCTCAAAGTTGAAGACATTTCTCGTATTTCTGCTGACTTTTCATGATATAAATCTACATTATGATGTTGTTCTACTCCTCAATTTAAATACCATCTACATTGTTTCAGTCTGCTGCACAGAATACCCCACTCTTTTGAAAATACCTGATGAATTATGCATCCAGTTCATTTACTGGAGCAAAAACACATCGAGAATCTAGGTTACTAGAGCAAAGTACATGTATATCTATCTATATTTATATACACAAGGTAGTAGTATATCTCCCTCAGGTCATACACCAGCAAGGAAAGTCATCCATGTGTAATGTACATCATGCTAGTGATACGGTCTATCCTAGTGGTACGACATCCTAGTGGTACGACATCTTAGTGGTACAACATCCTAGTGGTACGACATCCTAGTGGTACGACATCTTAGTGGTACAACATCCTAGTGGTAGAATGTCCTAGTAGTACATTTTAGTGGTACAACATAGGGGGACAAAATCCTATGTGGCATGAGATACTAGTGGTACATCTTAGTGGTACAACATCTTAGTGGTACGACATCCTAGTGGTAGAATGTCCTAGTAGTACATGTTAGTGGTACAACATAGGGGGACAAAATCCTATGTGGCATGAGATACTAGTGGTACAAATCCTAGTGGTACATCTTAGTGGTACAACATCTTAGTGGTACAACATCCTAGTGGTACAACATCCTAGTGGTAGAATGTCCTAGTAGTACATTTTAGTGGTACAACATAGGGGGACAAAGTCCTAGGTGGTACAGCATCCCAGTTGTACACTGTCTTAATGGTACAATGCCCTAGTGGTACATTTTATTGGTCCAATCCAGGGGTACAATGTCCTAATGGTACACCCCATTGGTACATTGTCCCAATGCGAGTGATTATGGAGTTTAACGTCTTTCACCCATTTGCGACGATTGGTACAATGTCGTTATGTTCATTTTAGCGGTCCAGTCCAGTGGTACAATGTCCCAATGGTACAGCCTAGTGGTACTGTCTTAGTGGTACAATGTCCTAATGGTATGATGCCCTAGTGGTACATTTTAGTGGTCCAGTCCAGTGGTACATTGTCCCAATGGTATAGCCTAGTGGTACCTTGTCCTAGTGGTACAATGCCCTAGTGGTACATTTTAGTGGTCCAGTCCAGTGGTACCATGTCCCAATGGTACAGCCTAGTGGTACTCTGTCCTAATGGTACAATGCCCTAGTAGTACATTTTAGTGGTCCAGTCCAGTGGTACATTGTCCCAATGGTATAGACTAGTGGTACCTTGTCCTAGTGGTACAATGCCCTAGTGGTACATTTTAGTGGTCCAGTCCAGTGGTACCATGTCGAAATGGTACAGCCTAGTGGTACTCTGTCCTAATGGTACAATGTCCTAGTAGTACATTTTAGTGGTATAACATAGGGGGATAACATCCAAATGGTACAATGTTCTGTTGATACACAATTAGTGGAATAATATCATAATTACTCCATAGTACTACTAGTTTGTTTTTTTGTTTAATTTAAAAAAATTAATTAACATTTTTTAAATTATATAAATGGGGTTTAGAACAGCTTTCAAGAAGCTTTCACTAATATCACGGCTTGTATACAATGCCCTTGTGATACACCATCTTTATCATTCAATCATTAGTTTGTACAATGTCATCCGGGAACAAAGTTGCTACAAGATGTAGATGAACTGGAATATTCCACAAGACCACTTCCCTGTCTAGCAACCCATAAATCACCGCCATACAGGGCAACCTTGGTTGCCGCTGAGAGGGAAAAGGTTAACACTCCTTATCAGAACACCACTATACAATGATACAGGACTTGACATTATCTCAAAAGTGACATTATCTCCATATTATCTCGACTGTGACATCAGTTCGACAGTGACATTATCAGGCATGTTTATGGTTGTGGCTGGGTTCTGGGTTGAGGAATAATGTCAGATGTAATAATGTCAGATGTAATAATAGGAACATGTTTAAAGCAAGTGCATTTAAAAAAAAAATCAACTAGACACCTCGATAAGGTATGCAATCATAGAATAATGAACAGAATATCCTGTCATGTTATTCAGACTAGTACATTTATGGCAGTTTATTTTACTTGAATATTTCTGATTTATTAGTATACAATTGTCATATCACATTAAATATGAAAATATTCACGATAACTTGAGCAATAAGTTGCTGGACAAATCACATGTATGCATAAACATTTCATGTTTTGTTTGTGTTTTATTTGGGGTTTAGAGCAGGACAGGAGGAAACCCGCAACATCTGTAGCACTGGATGTTGCGGTAAACCTGCAAGCATCGGCTGGTACCGACAAGACCAAGGAGGATAACTGCATTGCCACATTACAGACAGTGTATCACGTCAGAAAGGTAACTTGAACCTGGAACCTTTGGCTCCGAAGTCCAACGTTTTACCACCGCGCTACCACCTGCCCCCGATGAATATTTTATCGGCCATTAAACTTTTAAAACCTCACGCAATGTGCGACAACAACAATATCAATAATTATAAAATCTAGAAAACTCATAATTAAAATATTAAATAAGAAACGTGACGTATTAGAAATACCAACACCTCCTACGCCCCATTTTGTAGACGCACTTCGCCATTAAACTATAAAAACATCATCCAATATGCGACAGCAACATTATCAACAATTATTACAATTATCTCTCAAATTGGTAATTGTAGCTATAGTTCATTTTCAATGTTTAGATGGACAACTATTAGACTCCAGCTAAAATTACCCCACCCCCCCCCTACATCATAATCAGCTTCCCTATATGTACAGACAGAACCTTTATCGGCAATCTTGAACCAAACTTGGAAGATTCAACATAGTTGTCACATTGATGTATCAGTTTGCAGTGCGTTTGGTATTACCGTTTAGACACGGGATAATACAAACAGAAACTACAGCTCTCATTAAATACATCATCTGAGAACCTGTGCTACTGTTCCTCCAATCAAAGGAGAGGTCAAATGGCAATTTTTATAATTATCCTTCTTTTTTTTGCCCTATGAATATCAATATACGAGATCCAACGACTGTAAAAACAAATAATGTGCACCTTTGATAGGAATGATGGTGATGAATATTAATATCTTCGTTAATCATTCTCATTAAGTCATGCTCAGAATTTAATTGTAAATGTGATAGATCTAGTAACAGGAGGTGGGAGGTTAATATATATCCACCCAACCCCCCACCCCTTACACCACCAGCATAAATACTTGACCAAACCAGTAACAAATTAACTTACAGGTCCCAGAGTTACCATCAGCCATCTTAAGAATGCCATGATTGGCTACTTTTTATGTCCCCACCCCCACCCCCCTCCACAATCATAAGTAAGATTACCAGGCATCTTTATAATATATATACATTATATACACATTATATATATATATATATATATATATATATATATATATTATATATATCAACTCCTTTGCAAAAAGAACTCACATTATCAACCAAATTACATGAAGAATTTCAAGATGGCGAACAATGTATACTATTACATGATGTCAGAATACAAAACACAGAAACAATTAGTTCTACTTTTTCCGTTATGGTTTTTTCCCCATCAGCCCATCTTAATAATAATAAACATGTTACACCCGACACAAAGAGAAATATCTCTGTCAAAAGAAGTCCTCTAAATAAATGATATAAGGGGCCCCAAGGCAGACTGTTCATGCACAATACTGTCACAATACTGTTCACAAGATCATAACGAGGTAGTACAATCACGTGACATGAAAGATACGAAACAAGCTTATTCTGTTATTTAATATTGATTTTTGTTTCTATATCATAATAGATGACAATTGCGATGAGGAGATGCAGTGTTGTTCATGATGTTCTATTGAATAATAACACAATCGCCATGGCAACAATCGCCATTGCAGATGAAAAGAGGGGAGAAGATTGGTGGGATTGCATACGTCTCAGAGTGAATGGGTGTTATACAGCTGTGAGATGAGGATGCTGGACAGAGTGTGTGAATCTGTGTGAGTGAGAAGGATGAACCTTTTTATTAAAAAACAGGTAAATTGATATTTCGGACAGGTGATAATGAACCCCCAAGTTGCCCTATCGGACACCCGACAAAAAGTTAACGTCACGCCCTGAAGCGGTCATTGTTCATAAAGCACTCAGTAAACTTGGTACCAGATATTATATGTTATTTTCAATCATCACACGATACTCCTAGAGGGTATTTTTGTAAAATAATCAATTTAAACGATGATGGTGTGGTGTTGAAAATGCTCCATATATACGTATTACATGCTGTTTGTTTCACCCTCTCTATGCGGAAGGCAACGAAAGATGTCCTGAAGAGCTGCGCCTGTGCCTAATCCAGCATGGAAAGCATTAATTTAATAAAGCAAAATCAATCAAAAAGTAGAATAACAGAAGGAGATCCAAATATAAAAAGTAAAATACAGTAATTAAAATATCAGTCGTAAGCACACTGCGAATAAATAAAACATATATATGTCAGAGCCAAAAGACATACACCTGTCTATACTGGTTTAGTCTACAATCAGATTTCAAATGCATTTTATTTGAGATGTATTCTTGCAATGATAAAAATTGCATTTCTTATTCCTAAGGATTATTGTTCTTTTTAACATTAACAACTTGTACCATTTTTTAAACAACATGTCAATCAATTTGAATTTACATAAAAAATAATTTTACCTAAATTACATTTATACATTGATATAGAGTCATGGTACAAGTATATTGGTACAGTTCCTAAATTCTGCTTTTTCATGTTTCCATTCAGTTTCAAAAGAAAGCATACAATAAAGGTCGATTGAATAAATGACAATGGATTTACATAGATCAAATCAATATGTATGTATGAAATCAGTATATGTAAGTCCACAACAGGACAGTTGTTGTGTTAAACCCTATGTATTGCTGTGTAGGTATTAAATTTTATTTAAATATAGCACATGTGTATATGGTCAAACTATATTGTGTATTGGTGGAACTACAATTTGTGTATTGGTCAGTAGATATTGTGTTCTTGGTCATAACAATATTGTATATTAAACATGTACATGTATTATTGTATATCCTTCATAATACATATATATGTAAATATTCCGTGTTTATGTTAGCGAGCATTTCAATATTTATAGGACCCTGCGACCACCCATAATTCATGGAGATCCTGGAAAACCAACATTGTAATAATTTATTTATTTTAAATATCTATGGAATACAGTTATTGCCAAACCAAAATGTGAAATGACTACTCTGTATGTGTCTACATGCGATGTTGACCATGTCAAAAGATATATTGCAAGCTATCAACTTCTTGTTACCAACTGTTCCCAAATTGTTAATATTTCAAATGACCAATATTTACATTATGAACCAAGCAATTAAACCTTCAACTTGGAGAAGAAAAAAAATTTAAATAAATAAATAAATAAAAAAACAACACAATTTATTGGAATTTCAATGTTTTAAAATAATGTCAACCGCTTTTTCCTTTATTCAAGGAGAACCAACAAGTAAAGATTGCGGCAGGCGCAAAGACAGAATGCTGGCTATGTCCACACGGCTGCCCCAGTTTTGAAACGTCGTTGTTTGTCAACAAATATGCGGATGCGACAAAGGAAATGCAAATGTTGGTCTGCCTGCCCGCCCTACCACAACACAGACCATAGTATCCAAGCGCCACACCCTCCTGCCAGCAGAAAGTCCTTGGGGCTCAGTCGGAATCCGCAGAGAAATTTCATGCGGTTTGATCATGTGAAATTAAGGCCACCGACATTTACGTGTATGTTGTTAGTGAAAATACAACCACCAGCTCATGGTTGCTAATAATAGGTTCTGGCTTTAACTGTGATTTTTTTATAATGTCGAGAGTTTGGCAGATTATCAGCTGATCTTGTCAGAGGGTGTCGATTCTATATTTAGATATGTTCTACATCCAATTTCGATTCCACTGACTGCTCAACTTCAATGTCATGGACAGGGTTAACAATTGCGGAATAAAAACACAAAAAATACGAAGTGTACAACACGGTACAGAAATCATAAATTCTAAGACAAAGTAATGTGGCATCATTGTAGTTATTTTGTTCTGACAAATAGAATTCATTTCAAAACATTTTATTGACTTAAAAACAACAGGATCAGATGAGAAGTGTTCCACTTTTGTCTGACCATTTTGATTTTGAGCTAATAAAACACACTTACCAAAATTAATTAAGGGCTAGAAACCTTTTGGACATAGAAATTTAGCTTTATATTGTTTTTATAATGAAGAATCTCCAAACGTCTACAGTTACTGACCGTTAATTATTTTGTTGAGTATATATGTTTGTGTACATACTTGTATTGTATTTGCATGTGGCACTGATTTTAGTGTACATACTTGTATTGTATTAGCATGTGGCACTGATTTTAGTGTACATACTTGTATTGTATTAGTATGTGGCACTGATTTTAGTGTACATACTTGTATTGTATTAGCATGTGGCACTTATTCCTTAGATCAGTGTACCACATTATCAATAAAAGCTTGTGACACTGTATACTGTATTACAATGATTAGTAAAGCTATTAACCCTTTCATGCCCAACAGATCAGTTGAAAATTTCCCAAAGATGATAATATGGTAAAAATGATGATATGACAAAGATGATATGACAAAAATGAAGATGTGACAAGGGTTTTGTGTATGACAAATATAATTATTAATGACATACATTAACAAATATGTTCCTGATGATGATGTAAATAACAGACAATCATAACATGATGATCTATGGCAATAATAAAATATGACTGGTTATCAATCATGGCAATAATAAAATATGACTGGTTATCTATGATAATAATAAAATATAACTGGTTATTTATGGCAATAATAATATATGACTGGTTATCTATGATAATAATAATATGACTGGTTATCTATGGCAATAATAATATATGACTGGTTATCTATGGCAATAATAAAATATGACTGGTTATATATGATAATAATAAAATATGACTGGCTATTTATGGTAATAAAAAAATATGACTGGTTATCTATGGTAATAATAATATATGACTGGTTATCCATGATAATAATAATATATGACTGGTTATCTATGGTTACCGGTAATAATAATATATGACTGGTTATCTATGGCAATAATAAAATATGACTGGTTATCTATGGTAATAATTGTGTATGACAATGATTACATGTGAAATTAGTGAGTGCCAGCTTAATCACATGCAAGCAAATATTACCGTATTCATGTTATTGGGCAGGATTTCTTTAAAAACTACTGTGCATCAACTGTGACATGAAACAATATCAGAACAACATCCAATGTGCAGGTGAGAGTACTAGTGAGGGACATCGTTGTCAGACGATATGAATATAATGTGAATATACTATGAATATGATGTGAAGATAATGTGAAGATAATGTGAAGATAATGTGATTATGATTTTAAGATAATGTGAATACAATGTGAAGATGTTTGTTGGAACTCACCCAGACTCTCATCCGAAAGGTCGGACATGGAAGGAACCTTCTGCAGAGACGGAACCCGACAGTCATCATCACCGGAATCGGAAAACCTCGCTCTGGGATGTGCACGGCCAATTTCTTTGGACAGTTTGGGGTCGTAGGTCACCTGTTTGTAATAATACATCAAATTTTCGAATCAAGAGTATTTATATTAAAGCTCATGTATACCTTTTTTCTTCATATTCATTGCAAGAACATATCAATCTCGCTCATAAATACAAAACAGTGTTATGGTCATACAGTGGATATGAGAGCTCCATGAACGGGTTACACAGGATTTAACCGATGGTTCACAATAAATATATTTACAAATGATAATTTATTTTATATATGTATTTTTTTAAATTGGGGTTTAGAGACGATTTCAAGATTCTTTCATTTATATCACGGCTTGTCAGTTTAGGGCAGGAGGAAACCCGCAACATCCGTAGCGCTGCATGTTGCAGTAAACCTGCGAGCATCGGCTGATACTGACAAGACCAAGGATGATACGGTAACAGCACATACAGACAGCGCATCCTATCAATATCTCGTCAGAAAGGTAAATCTTTCGCGATAATTTCTAGGAGAACATTTGATCCAGATTTGACACAACATGTATAGTTATTAATAAGTGTCAGTATATATACTCAACAAGGTGAACCAAAGGCCGGGAGCTTTGTTGGATATATAAATTTTGCTTTACATTATAACAACGAAGAATTTCCAAATGTCTACAGAATCCAGGTACGGCATTCTTCAAGAACTTGCAGACGCACCAGGTTCCTCAAGCCCAGTTACAAATGTGGTAGAAAACTTCCCTAAAAAAACATGTGGCCCTTAATTTATTTTGTTGTGTATATAATACAAAATAGTATTTTTTTGCTTAAACATACTTATTTCACACAAAAATAAGTGATTTTGGGATTGACAAATAAACATAACCTATTTTAACTTTATTACCATGGTAACTGTGTGATTATCATAAAGATCATTATGACAATAAAAACCACAATGCTATTTTATGAAAAATAATTTAACATCTACATTGTATATGGACTGAAATATTTCAGGCAATTATATTTTGCATCAATGAATGAACATGCACCGTGAATAAAAACTGGTATTCACATGCGAATTATACCGATCCTGTTAGTTATATCCTGTTCAAGGGAATTTAATACGTTTCTCACGCTTTCTTGCACAGATCTTTCATTCAGGTTTTGCCCGTTTCTCACTTTCTACTCATTGACAAATAGCTAATGAAGCTGGCCAAACAACATAGCTAATGTCATTATCATATATACAAGACTAAATGCACAGGCTGTACCGGAACACATTTCTCAACAGGTACATAATCTTTTTACGCAACATCTGTAACATCCGCTAACAGCACGATGATAGGGAACTACGTTGTACACAAAGGTACAAGTTCATGTCATTGTAAATTATTAACATCGATAAGTCGTATCTAATTGACGCTCAGGGGCAACACTTAGCTGGATTCTCGGTGGAGAATTGCATTGACTGTAATTAATGGTAACCGACACCAAACAAAGGAATTATGATATGTAATGTTATTTAAGTATGGCGATTTCACGCAATTATTATTTTTTCCCTCTTGATACAAATTACACATTGCCATGCTTACCGAAAACAGTGTCAACAAGATTATCTTGTATTTTAGTGCAGAATAGGATGTGATTAATCCTGTGGTTTATTGATTCTATCGATCAACTTTCTGACACGTTGATTGTCGTTGATTGTTGTGCTATACAAACACAACAAAGACACAGTTCTCTATGACACATGTTAGCACTTTGTGAGACAGTTACATCATACATATTGGCTTAGTGCCTCCTAGTGACCTAGTTTCATTTAGAAAGATTTGGCTGAAATGGGTGTTCCGAACTATAAATTACTCACATGGTAACTAATTATTGTCTATTAACAGATTCGTGCAACAAATATCTACCAATTGAGAATGTCTATTAACAATCATGCTGCAACCTTGTATCGTAAGCTATCGACCTTTTACAGCAATCCATACATAACATAGCTGGAAATATTTATAAAATACTCTTACATTTATGAATTACGAATTGAGACATAAAACATTCTATCTCTTCAATTGGTTTACCGATAATGGGCGTCAAAAAACAACAGGATGAACAGAAGATGTGGAGGGGATGCAGAGAATTTGGTTATTCTGATCTTACAGATTTGAGTGTAGATGTTTCTGATTCCATGATAATGTTATAAAAATCTACATGATTTACACTGAAGATTTTTAAAAAATCATCCTATACTTGTATTAGATTAGTTTTTGTTTTTTTTTGTATTGGGGTTTAGAGCCGCTTTCAAGATTCATTCTCTTATAACTATCACAGCTTGTCAGCTTAAGGCAGGAGGAAATCTGCAACATCCGTAGCACTGATTGTTGCAGTAAATCACGGGAAACCTGCAAGGACTGGCTGGTACTGACAGACCAAGGATAATAACTGCATTTTATATGTGGTTTTATACATTTAAATATTTTCATAATTTTTGATATTATTCCTTTCAATATTTTCAAAATTCATGAAAGTCAAGGCAAAGCAAATCTTTCCTGATTGTATCGGGAGAATGTTTGATGTTCTTGCAACTGCAGTGAGTGTTTGCCATTGGGGATGGCAAGGCCAGGCCATGCAAACAAGGCCAAGTCTTATACTGATCTCAACATGCTAAAAATGTGCAAACTTTCCACACTCTCCATCACGTATTATTCCGCCGGAACAATATTGACACCCCCCCTCCCTCCCAGAACTGATGGGATGCTAACATTAAGTGCTCAGCCTCCCAGAACTGATGGGATGCTAACATTAAGTGCTCCGGTTTTCGGAACTTATGATAAACTGGTGGTCAGTCCGAAGATGTAATAACATAATGGGTCCCAATTAGGACTTTAAGTTATAGCATTTAATTTAAATTAAATTAAATTTAAATAAGCACATACAGTCGACCCTCGATGTAATACTGTACCTTACTGTAATAGCAAGAACACATCATAGTCGCCATTGCATGTAAGATTACACATATATTCTGAGCAAGATATCTCTATACCCTTTCCAACACCTACGATAAAGTTTCTACCATGAATAAACTTAGATTACCAGCTGACTGATATCGCAAATTGATGGCAGTAAATATAAAATCTAGTTACCAATGTTACTTGATGCAAATTAACATGTCAGCAAATTAACATGTCAAACTGCGACATGTTGGTTGCTAACGTCTGATGCTGGATGATGTTGCAAATGTCTCGTGTAGATAGCATGTGATCATGTTCGTATATTAAAATCAGCATAGCAGCGACAGATGCATTTAGGTACATCATTAAGTCCATAGTTATTTGATTCCCTGGTGAAGGATCAACCCGACCGACTTTTTCCACTTTGGAAAATGAAAATTATTTTTATTAATTCCGCCAACAGTGGATGATTAATAAAAGTAGCTATCACGATAAATACAATATAGCCATACTCGCATAGGTGATAAACCACCAAATAATTTGAATTTACCACCAAAAATGATGACGATACCCAGGCCGGTACAGCATAGATGGGATTTTCTGGCCCTCGATTGGTTATAAATGGTAATTCCAATGTATTTGACAAGTATAGTCCCCAGCCGTTTAGAAATATTCACTCTGAACTACATGAGTACCTAATTTGTAAATTTGTGTGGACTTTATGATAGTTGAAGTTTAACGTATATATTCAGTGCGAACTAGTCTGTGACACAACTTGTTCTCACCCAAATGTGTACTCATATTCAAAATATCACTCTAGAGCAGATAAGCAAGCCTGGATTACTGGAAAACAAGTCAGAGAGTAAAGAATTTCAACGGCTCCTCCATATAAAAATAGTACCAATCAATATAATTTATATTTAAATGATTTACTTTCACCCTCTGAGACTATGGATAGTGCACACCTATAGTAACGTCATGCCACTTACTGTGAAAAGTAAACAAGCTAGCTGACATGTGTTTTTTTCTTTGATTTCTACATAGCTGGGGAGGTGAACGTTGCAATGAAGTTTGTTTTGTGGTATTTGTATGACTGAATCCGTAGTTATGCATACATTTTTTATTTGGTGGTATATAACCCATATATCTGGATGTCTATATTTTGCTGATGACAATATCATGAATATTGTGCCAGCTGCCATGAAATTTTGGACCAAAAAAAGTAGGGTTGTTGGATATATATACTCATCTTTGCCGCCATTTTATTGTGAAAACAAACAATTATACTACATTCGATATTTTCACATTGTTGGCCACACAAGGCCAACAGGATTAGAAGTTCCCATTCGACAGACCCATTTCAGCCTCTACAGGCTAGTAAAAAGTTAATGTTTTGTTATTTATATCATAATTCAGACGAGTACGTTTTAAAGTTAAGTTTCATCCCTGAGTAATCATGGTTATGTATGATGTGGGAACTATGTACGATGCGAAACAACGCCCATGACTGACGTATTTCTTTCTGTGAAGATGTGTGAAAACAACTCGATGTACGACTTTCAAAGGCTTTCATCGTCGCAAGTAATTAATGTTATACAATATTTGTTATTTTACCTAGACAAAATTTTAATTTCAGAATGTTTGCATGATTAATAAAAGTAGCTATCACGAAATATGTTGAAAAATGTACACCAGCTAATGCCAATTGACCATGTTAATGAACCCATAATGAGTAATACATGGCAGAGAATGTAAAAACAGTGAATTTGCATATGTGTCAGAATGGTGCTCAGCCATGTTAGAGGGTGTAATTAATTAGAAATATGTAATATATATTACAAAATATTTGAAATTGAAAAGAGATCATAACTATGTGTCTAGAAAGATAGTAGTTAGAAAATAAGTAGTAATCAGATTAGTGATCCATATATTCTATGCTAAGATGATTTTGCCACAAAAAAATACTAGCTTATAGTATTAAACCCTTTCTTCAATATACTAGCAGATCATGGTTTAATGACCTAAACAGCATTTTCTGAAATAGGCCATAGATGCAATATAGTATTCCCAGGCCAAAACCTGCCCGATTTCATGCCCACTGTTCAACCTTTGACATGCTTTCAAACATCTTTAAAGGGACACAGCGAGTGGTTTTCAGTCATTCTTTACCACCGTTATTATAATACCGCTGTTATTTGAGACAACCACAACGCAGAGCTATTCATGCGCGCTAACCATTCATACTGTCGCTAGCAGGGTTTGTGAATGAACTTGGCCTCCAGAACGAGGCTGCATGGTTGGTTACTTACCTTAGAAGTTCGCGATAATGGTTGACAAATAAACTTGCGCTTTTTAGACTCGCTCCTTGGGAAGAATTCCATGTTTTCCATTGTATAATCTGGCTGGTATATCTCTAGTTCCATGACCCTACAAAGAGCAACAATGCATAAATAATTATGTTCACCGCAGCCATGTGAAACTGTGGGTAATGTGTTCATTCATAGAACGATTCGGTTTATAACGCCATGTTGAAAATGAAATCAGATACGAACCATAGGCTACCTGTTGGGTGTAACATTCTGGAAACGTGCCTATATAATCAACTAGATCTTCTGTTATTTATCAGAATATGCCACACCAGACCGTGAAGTGAACGATTATCAACATGACACGCACGATGCAATAATATATAACGGGTGCAATAATATTAACTTGGAAGTAGGAAGTTAATAACCCATGCGGGAATAGAATGGGCCTTTAAATATTTTAGATACCCCTGTGTAGATATACTCGCGCATCAAAAGGTATATATTGAACACAAAGGAATATACGATATCATTAATATTATTACTTACCGGTTAAAACGAAACTACTTCCTCGACACGTGATTTACTCGATCTTTCAGTTTTCTAGCGATTTTCTTTTCCTCTGCAAAAACTGGGTCACTCTTGAATAGTCTTAGATAACGTAAAGCAACGGAGAAGACCGCGCTAATCTCGATGCGCGCCGAATATAGACTCTACTCCATGAAAATGACTTGTGGTATCACACTCGTAAGACATTCAATGATGTAGGAAAGTTACACACATTAACAAAGCACAACTTTCAAGACCTCGTGTGACGTTGCCATTCGTAAATATGGGTTCCGATCAGCCGATCTACATCGCATGAAACCTGTTGTGCGTGTGTATAAACAACATGTGCGTTGATTGGCTGGCTGTGTTTATTCATTGACGGGTAATCTCTGAGTTCTGCGGTTTGGTTGGTTAGAAATGTTTACTTTGAGGGTCAGGGGGAGTGGCTGACCGAGACCACAAAGGGCCGACGCTGACAAAAAGGGGGTGCTCCTAGACGGGAAAATGAAGTGTTGACTTTTGCTAAGACAAAATAAAGTCCAAATATTGTGCATTTCTGGATGTCTGTAATGGTTGCAAAGCATTAATGGTTTCTAAAATAAGACACAAACTTATTTGATTGAAGTCATTGGTATTTATTTCCTCAAATCTATCTGAAGATCCCCATACTTCTTATCTAAGGCCTCTTCACTTACATTCGTATTTGAAAAATATGTTTATATTACTTCTCTAACATGGTCAAACTCTAACTTTCAGTCTAAGAAGTGTATTTATAAATGTATTCAGAGCAGTCATTGACATTGTTAATATATGTAGTTACACAACACACTTCCCTCGTGGATATTAAAGTATTGTCTTTTGTCTATTGTATTTATAAGTAAGACTTTGAAGTATAATACAAAATGCAATAGACTAGTAAGACTACGTGTTGAACAATTAATGTGACTGTATGGGATATGCTACCAGTATGGGATATGCTACCAGTATGAGCTATGCTACCAGTATGCAACCGGAAGAAGCAATTATTTAGTACTACACACACACACACACACACACACACACACACACACACACACACACACACACACAAATACTCTCTATGTAATAGTATCAAGTACAACGTACGTAAAATTCAGCTGAAAAAGGTCCGTGTATTATTGAAAGATCAAATAACATTTAAGCAACGGCAACTTAAAATGACGTTCCAAACTCGTTGGATTGCCATCTGGGATGGTGGTTATATTATGTACACAAAATAACTAATCGAAAGAGAAAGCAGGCCGATTACGTCCGCAATTTTTGCCCAATGTGTCCACCACCGTCCACGACTCAAATTTAGAAACAATGTACGTATACTAGTAGGCCTCTATTATAAGGCCTAAGTCGTCGTTGAGTAGGCCTCTGAGTGAAATTTTAAAGCAACACTCACTCTTTATATATATATTATTTTTTTTACATTCTTAATATTTGCATGACTTGTATCGCTATTATAGGTGCTAAAATGTGACTGCCTTCACAGTTATTGTAAGCAATGCCGAATAACCAATATGGAAAGTTCAACAAGCAGTAGGCCTATTTGGCGTCTATTTTTCTCTCTCTTCAATCTGGATACTAATGGAGACCTTTCCTATAGGTGCAATTCTTCCGTTGAACTGTTCAAGGAATGGAATATTGCGACACATAGAATCTATGCTGGCTTTAGGATATCATTTAGATTTTCTAGATATAAAACGTCGTTATGAATCCTGTAGGCCTATCGGATCACGTGACTTCAATGGCAGCTCATGGATAAGGCCCAGAAAATAGTTATTAGTGCAAGATATATCCGAAAGTTCCCTTCATGATATTTAGTTTTTGTGTGTATCTGTACTTGCTTCTCTCTCTCTCTCTCTCTCTCTCTCTCTCTCTCTCATACACACATTCGGGGCACGCGCGCGCGCGCACATACACACACACACACACACACACACAGCCACGCGGTTTCAGACTTTCCTTGGTTTAAATTGGGTAGGCCACTTTAGACTTGGATGAATGACGGCATAATGGAGTAGAGCATTATTGTTATGTATCATAGACGTCAATACGCTATTCAAGCTTTAATTGGGCCGGAGATCTGCTACAGTGCCTTAAAGCGACACCGACTGTTCCAATAGTAAAATGGTTCATGGATAACTTGAATTGTGTGGTACTACCGAATAATATTCAAATATTTGGAAGTCGTATAGAAAATCCAATATTGTGTTTATGCGGCAATGTGAATCGTATCTCGCGTTCCAAGTTTCAAAATGAAATTACTTTGACGTCCGACACGATTTCGTGATTGCTTAGGCTTTTAGCTTACACAAAAAGAAATGTTGCTGTCCTTACCGGGGTCATCCGGGTACCCTAGGATTTGACCGATAATACATGGGACACGGGTGATATCGGTGTAACCTTCTACTTTTACTTCCGTATATTATTCTTTCCAAAATATAAACGTAATTTCATTGGAATTGATGACGCCATTGTTACACTACATCCCCGAGTAGGATATTATATATTTTTTATCACCCAATACTGGCTCTGAGAGAAGATATCGACAGTAGTTAAAAATTGATATCTCCTAGATATCTCCCGGTCAATTCAGCCATGCGACTTGAAAGGTTAACTGCTACCAGTCTACCATTGTGATGTCATCACCAACAGGGCAATGCTATGACACCACAATGCAAATGCATATCAGCTTATCTATTAACTTCCCAGTAAAATCATCGTTTTTATTTCAAAGTGATATTTGACTTCTTAAATGACTAAAGAATGAAATTGGGTGATAAATAGAATCTCACCGAGTATGTTTTTATATCGTTATTATCATACTCGTTGATAAAATTAACGTAAATAGGAGGCTTTCCGGTAATTACGTTACTTTTATCAACTCGTAGGATAACGACATCGAAATTCCAGATTTAGCATGAAAATATATCGAGATAGCGTATTGTTATGCCACAAATATAGCACATATAGCATACGTGTTGCATCACCTGATCAGGCTTAGAACGGATGCAGGAATAGTTTTTGATACAAAACATGAGTAATTAAAAGGTCCATATGGTAGCCTATGCCTAGCAAGTTACACATTTTGTAATTAACATCATGCATGAGCACTACGTATTGCTATTTAGGGGATAAATTAAAGAGGCAGCATCATACTTGCAAGTATTATATATATTTTCTTTTCTATTTTTTCTCTCTAAATAATAGTTTATAAAAAATAAATCTGAAAAAAAAAAAAATTCTAAAAATTGTAAGACACTGTATCGCCAATACAAATGAGGCCTTTCCCAATAATACTCTGTTCTAAATATAGACTTAGCCCGGACGTCTGAGAAGACAATCTAGTCCGAGGCAGTTCCAGCAAGGCAAAACCCAAACTCGGAGTGGTAAGATGTCGCTTCTTTCATCATGCACATGTCGATCATTTGATCTACAACAGCTCACATCAAACACCGAGAAAGAAAATCACTGCTGTCAATAGTATTCTCTGTCATTGATCAACCTCCCCTTGTCGATAGATTAAAGAGGCAAGATCATACTTGCATAAGGAATAATCACAGGGGTTCGGTGATAGAATAGTAAACAAACAAAAAAGAAGTTTAAAAAATACATTTTTTAAAATATAGATATTCTAAAAAAATATTTAAAATAATTTAAAATAAATAAATAAATAAATAATAATAATAATATACACAGACATGCTACCAGTCTAGGTCATCCTCGCCTCGAAATCTAATATCTGTAACAAGGGATGACACTTGATGGTCCCTCAACACTCGACTGAAATTTACATGTGCATATCTATTTTATTGTCAAGCTTTGTAGTTGTCTTAATGGTACCATTTCATGCTCCCCGTGGAAGCAGTTCTTACCATAAATGCCTCATCCTATCGTTTTTAAATATATCTCTGAAATTGAAAAAAAATGCAGTAAATCATCTTAGATGTGTTGCCGGAAGTTTTAGGACTCAATGCACGTTCTCTCTTCTGGTTTAAAAATAATAAATAGTAAATAGTTTTGAGGGAGATTCAAAGCATTGCTGTCTGCTAGACATCGTATTTGGAATGAACTGTTTCGCGTGCACTGTCAGAATACAATGTTTAGCTTTGAATTTAGCCAACCTGGCTTTTTCACATATCAGCTTGTAAGACTCCTACAAGCTAAAATCAAAATGGCCGCTTACATTATTTGAGCCACTTGGTGTATAACGAATCCTAATGGATTATGTGACCCATAACATGTGGGTCTAAACATCATTATTAAGCTTGTAGAAGTCTTACAAGTTGATATGTGAAAAAGGCACTTTCGGTTGGCGGCCAATGAAAAATGGCGGAAATGTACAAACGTAACTCAACCTTTTTCTTGGTAATATGTAAGATATCAATGATGGGGGACCGCTGAACAAAATTATACCACACTTGGAGATTCTGGGGGTGGTGCTGTGGTGCATGGTGGACATTAAATCTACCATGTAAGCAAACATATGACCTAAAAAACGACTTATATTGGCGGCCATTTTGAAAATCAAAATGGCTGCATAGATTATTTCAGCCACTTGATGTATAACCATTCCAAATGGATTGTTTGCCAATAAAATGTGGAGCTATACATCATACTTAAGCTTGTAGGAGTCTTATAAGCTGATATGTAAAATAACCACACACTTTCATCTATTATTAATTTACTAAGATGCATATTTCAAATTGGTATGAATATTGAATGCCGATGGCCTATGATCTTATTCGTTCTTATACGCTCTCGGAAATGTATTAATATAAGCATAATTAAATACGATTTCCTGGCATATACAGAACAAAACGTAACATTTTAAACCTAGGTGTGCACTCGAATTTTAACCCTACCATAGATATTTTGGTGGTAAGACAGCTGCGATCCGCGTGCAAAGAATGTTTAATTTGCATTTTTAGTTTTCAAAATATATCACCGAAATATGTGACAGCATAATGTTGATAATCTCTATATCTATATCGTCATGATAGTCTCAGTAAATACGCGCACACACGCGCGCACACACACACACACAAACACACACACATATGCAATATACAGGCACGCACACACACACGCACGCACGCACACACACATGCAATATACAGGCACGCACACACACACACGCACGCACGCACACACACACGCACGCACGCACACACACACACACACACACACGCACGCGCAATTTGATGGATGCTGCTATTCCATTTTTATCTGAAACAATTTGCCCAAACAACATTGTTAAATTGCAAAGTTTTTCAATTAAATTATTGAAAAACTTTCATTCATAACTTTTGTTATTTACGAATTTCATTTAAAATTTTAAATTTTAATTCAAGAACAATAAATTATAGGTACCATAACATACGCGATCCATGTTGTGGCATTAAAACGTTCCGGCTATAGACAACGTTCAAGGCATCACTGGTTATTAATATTTGTCCTAATCACATATAATATCGACAATTCCAGTTACAACATGTATGCAAATATAGATTTATCATATTTTCATATTTTCAGATGGGCAGCCATCAATAAAGACACCACTTTGTACTCACTATAAATCGGCGGCATGTACGTAGAACCACTAGTCATAGTTTTATTTCGTTGTCTGGCTAAATCCTACACACATAAACACATAAAGAATTTATTCTTGGACCCGCCACTGAATTTCCTATGCGGATTGCTGATGAACGTGCATTACTTATATCAATATATTAATAAATAATTTAATCAATGCATCAATGAATCAAACTATCTCCCCCCCCCCCCAAAAAAAAACACAACAAAAAAACACACACACAACAAAACAACTACTAACATACATAAATGCTCAAATTCATCGATACTTGTCCATCTTCAAAAGACAGGAAACACATTCATACAGCGTCATCTTAGTACTATACCTAACTCGATGATCATAAAATATAACAGTCTATGTACAATTTATATTGATATATCTCTATTACTGAACTTACTGTTTACTATATGCCCTAGTATTGACGTCATATCGATGAATGGTATAGGGACTATTAGGGTGCGTGTATTCAATTGGGTGTATACACTGAATTGCACCCTGAAGGTGTAGACTATCGGCATTAAGCGCTCAAACATTTGGCCATTACTCCAAGGTTTTAAGCATGTTTTCAACGGTGCATCCCTCCTCCCTATTCGCACCCAATCCCCGCACCGCCCCCCCCCCATTTGTCAAGCACCCAACGCACATACACGCATGCACGCACACATACACACACACACACACACACACACACACACACACACACACACACACATTTGCAGAACTCCCACAACAAATAAAAAAATTCTGTGCTTCGTTTTGCATTTACTTCGTTTCGATGATTCACCGATTCTCAGTATGCAATTATCAAGTTACTCAGTTTAACTTTATCTGCGCCTGTCTCGACGACGTAAACTGTCGTTCCAAAATAGAATGCCAACCTACTTGTTCTAATACCCCAGAGGAATACGGAACATTTTGCTATAGTTTGGCATATGCTACATCGTAATTTAAAGAAAGGAGACGTATCTAGAACGTGTTGACAACACGTAGAAACATCTAGTACATTTTAAATTTAAATACATTTGGTTTAATTTGGGCTGGCTGCGCTAAGATTAGTTATTTTATTGTTATTATTTGTTTTCTACTATTATTATTTTAAACAAAAATTACTATTATTAGATCTATATAGATAATATATAGATAATATATATATATATATATATATTCACAATTCCCCGAAAGATGTTCATTTGTGTAAATAGTGGATTATGGCCATCAAAAGAGATGAGGATCCCAATTTTACAGTAGGGTCGACAATTTCATTACTGTTTGTGATTTGAACACGATGTTCCGATATTGACAATTCACAGCAGCGATGTAAACAGTTGCATCGTAGCATCACCATACATTTTGGAAAGTTGAACTTTCTTCTATTTAAAACACCAAAGTTCACAAAAGTCTGCCCTATGACAACGGAGAAATTGAATTTCTTTTCAAGGACGTGTGTTTGACAGTCACGTGTGAGTGATTCGGTTCACTGTCTGCTTCTTTCATAATAATTCACCGCTAGTTTCAGCAATATAATTAGACAAGTTAATACATTTAAATTATGTGTTTACTATATTAATATAAGCTTCATATTAGTAACAAAATTTAGTAGACCGCGTAACTGGCATACTTTCACGCAATACAGAGAATACTCGTACATGCTAATAAATCATGGTACGTGCATATAATATATTCATTATGTATACTCACTCAACGTCTATTAATAGTAACCATACAAGCATCCTGTTTTACATATGTTTAGAAACTATTTCTAACCACAAACATCTAGTCATCGAGAAAAATATTTATTTCCTATCCAAAGACACCTATATCCCACAAAAGGGCGACCGCGCCGGAAGTTGTGACGTCACAGCTTTCTGTGTACACCGACCCCCACCGAACCCAAGATATGCATTCACATTGGTAGTGTCTTTTTCTACCAGCTGGTTAAATTACTGCGTAAGAACAACAATTGAACTCACGATACATTACAATGTCTCTCTGGTTAATCAACAAGTGGATGTTGATCCGTGACAGAGAATCATATTGACAGCAGTGATTGTTTTTCTCGGTGTTTGATGTGATGTGAGTCGTTGATCTCTTAATCGACATGTGCATGATGAAAGAAGCGACATCTTACCACTCCGAGTTTGGTGATAGGGCAGTATACAGGGCCTAAACGGTTCCATAAAACAGACCCGACACAGGCCTATTGCTGGACTGCCTCGGACTCGAGATGGTCCTCTATGACGTCCGCGCGAATAATCTATATTTAGAACAGAGTACTGATGGGAAAGACCTCCTTTGCATTGGTGATACAGAGTCTTACAGTTTGGATAGATTTTTTTTTATACTAACTATTAATATTAATAGAAAAATATATCCAAAATGTTTAGCAAAAAATATAAAACATATATATATAAAATACATACCAGTATAATCTAGCCTCTTTAATAATAAGATGGGGAAAAGAAACAATGAGTGTGAATGTGTGAACTATTGTCAAAATACTATCTGCTTTCAGGCAAATAAACTATCATTAATAAACGTTTACAGATGCTTAGTCAGCAATAGTACTAGAATGTTTCTATTTTCTAAACGTGTTTGTTGCCTTTAAATAACTACTATCCGAACCTGTCGACGACGAGAGACCGTCTCCTCGTGCATTAACTATATATAATACTAAATTAACTATATATAATACTAAATTAACTATATATAATACTAATCCTTTGTTAGACTTTCAACTGCACACAGAGCACCGTCGACAACACGCTTTACAAATGAATATTATTACTATTTTTATATTATAATATTTTCTTGCTATATTGGAAATGTCGTGTGCGTGATGGAATGTTATGAACCATATTGAACCATCTCTAACCTGATGACAGAAAAATGCGCATAGGAGTGGAACTTTGAGATGAATATGATCGTACAGGTATTACCGTGGTGATATGAATGTTTTATTTGTTCATGCGCTGAAATCATGGATCACCGAACATCGCGTTAAATCATCCGAAACCAGACCCTGATATTTATCGATTTACTTTATTAATTCTTATTTTATGTAAGTGTATAGGTGAGACTAAGCAATCTCTCTCTCTCTCTCTCTCTCTCTCTCTCTCTCACACACACACACACTACCTATGTAAAAATAACCCATAGCTAGGATCTACGTCCGTGTACTAACGTTGCTGCGTACACAAGTATAATTATTAATATACACCGCCTGTAGCGTCCATTGCCCAGAACCTCAAAACACATAAAACTCAGATTATATAAATATATAATGACAATCTATGAAATGGATTTGACAGGGAGAAGAGTCACCATGATACATGGACGGCTTACTACGAATCTTTTATGATAGTAGTACTCATAACACGGGAGCCATACGGGTATGCGTGTTTTGATTTTGTATTTCTAGATACTATGACAAAATACCTTTAGTCACACTGGATACTGGCTGACCTAATCCTATTTATAGTTTTTAAAGGGACACACGTCAATTCGTTCTTGACCTCTGAACTCTGAACTCGCATGATCGACACGCAGTCATGTTGGAGAGAGCGTATCAAGTGCGATTGATAAACGCAATGTTTAGTTTATGTTGGAATTCTTTCCATGGATTTTTTTTATGTGTTTAAAATCACAAGTATTTTTTTCTTTTCTTTTGTGTGTTTAACTT
>JAUTBT010012234.1:0-23633 GCA_032361225.1 Lepetodrilus schrolli
TGTTGTCGCATTTATGTCCAAAAGCTTGATGTCGCATTAAATTAGTGACGCATTAATTTCCTGATTTACAGTATCTAATTAATGCAATAATGGCATTACAATAATAGACTACTGCCCATAATACCACCTTCATGGTCAAAGCTATGTATCTGTGTATGCATTTTGATTATTTATTGATTCTTTGTTACGTTTTGACAATACTGGTTATTACCAAAAGGATCAAAATTAACATGTAAAATTATCCTGATTTGAGGTAATCAATTTGTTTTAGATGCTGTATGATTTAATTTAAGTTGTTTTCAAACTTTATACAAATATACTAATATACTGTCCAATCACTTCGTTCACATGGCTTTCAAAGATAAAGGTATGTTTTTGATCGAGTTGTAATGGTAATAGTATTAAATAATATATTTGTCACCCGTACATCATATTTATCACATCTGAATGCGCATTTCATCTCAAATTCTTAATTTTATTATGTTTTCCACATATTCTGTTCATTTGTGTCATCCTCATGCATTTGGAATATAATAATAATAATTGTGCATTCAAATCTGAACAATTTATATGCACTGGTATTTATATCAAATATTGACAATTATATATATATATATATATATATATATAATGGTAATACTGGCTATGATGATCTAAGGATGGCAATCTATTTGGTATACTAGTATTTTCGGAGTGAATGTTAATGTTCATGTTACATGACATGTCTATTTTCCAGCATTTGTGAAGTATCCTAGTAATACTTCCTCTGATTTGAATCAGTGCAGTTGGTGGCGCGTTGAGTTACAAAGATGCTGGTTCCAGTGCAAGACTAGTCCTGGAGAAGGCATCTTCGCTGGCGGATGCTCTTGGACTAAACATGCTGGTTTCCAAGGAATGGCCATCCTCGTACCATAGGGGCAATTAAGTCCGTTCAAGACTCACTTTATGTGGTACCCCTGGCACACATCTAGAGAGAAATTTGCGCGCACAGTTTAGGAGCTATAAATAGAACAATGATCAAATCAATTACATTGGATAGATTTTTACACTAACTTCATCGGGGAAATTATTTCATTGGTTGGCTGTTTGCGCAAGTTTCCCTCTAGATGCGTGCCACATGAAGTGAGTCCTGACCGGAATTAAGTATCCCTATGGTGTGAGGATGGGACTGGGCTAGCTTCATCTGTGCTTGGCTTGCGCCTCTTGCTAATAGATGTCCAGCACCAGTGCGCCTATACTAGAACACAATGTTGGTTGAAATAAGATAGTCATTGTCAAAGACGTTTCATAGAATTTTTTACACATAAAGTAAAAAAAATATATATATATAATCGAAAAAGAATTCCACGGAACGTCTTTGACAATGATTAATATCACATTTCCTCATCTGGCAATCTCCCCTGTCACCTGTAATCCTTTTTAAAGAAGTTTCGTGGGATTTTTTTAAAACATACATTTTTTGTTGTTAATAATCGAAAAAAAGAAATATCACGAAACTTCTTTGACAAGGATTAGAATGACATCCCTCCATCTAGCCATCTTCCCTCTTGCTTTGGTCATCGTCGATCTTTATTGTGGTATTTGGAAGAGGCGGATTAACTGCGAAGCTTCCTATCACTACCAATAGAGGTAATATTGGAAGAGCAGCTTACATTTACCGGTATGCTACTTGACTAAAGAAAACCAAGAGTATGCGAAGAAAGTGTAATGGAATTATGGAAAATTATGTAGGACCATATTCACATTTATGGATCAACTGAAAGTTATATTAAGTTGTAAATTGCATTGTATTTCCTACACTAAACTCCGAAATAGTGAATAGCAGACCACTATTGCCTTGTCCGTCATTATTTAATCCTTTAATACCATTGGTACATGTACTTTTACATTAAGTCTCCAGCACAACATATACTATTAAGCGTATTTATATTATTTATTGTACCTTCTATGCCAATCGACTCAGCCAGAGTGCAAATACAGATTCTGTTCCATTTCAGCATATTATGAGCGTATATCTACTCTACTTCACTTGCTCCTTCTGTATGCTATGTGTTACATATGTTGATATTTCTGAATGTAACTACATCTAGAAAAGCTGATCTGTACAGACATTGATTCTGTTATAATATTCCATCTCTCAATGTCATGATCATACAGCTCCGACTATTGACTTGAGATGACTAGTTTTACGCGACATCCAGGGGTAGGTAGCCCTTAGCCATTGGAAATGTATAATTTAGTCCATGTATTAGTCATTAATCTTATTTAGCTGCTCATGAAATGTGTACCCGGGTCAGATACATGGCTGTGTTGTCTCCGCCCACCAAGTCAATCCCCATCATTATCCCATCCAAACCATCCACTCATCAAACGAAGTGAAAACGAGGACCGTGGCATGGATAACGGGTAATTATAAGTTTTGATGACGAAATGACAGCCATTGACTACAGGTTGCTCTAATCCTTCCTGAAACCATGTTTACTTCCAATAACGCAGGATCCATTGAAGGATGATCCTTTACGGACTACTAATGGGACTATGTTGGTGTAAGGAGTCTGCCACACGTCTGACACCTGTGTTCAGAGCTCTGCGCAGTGCTTTCCATCTGCTGTTCCTACTTACGTAATGCTTGCATGTGTCCGCCATACAATGGTCATCTCAAAATCCAGTTTTCATTTTCTTTGTCTACCTTTCTTCCACATTGAAACTCGGGGATCTGCAATGAGGACAATTGCACTTGTAATGTATAAATCAATGATATGTATTTTGAAAATATCAAGAATCTAGCAGCAAGTGGCAAAATCAATAAATATCGAATATTTCCTTTTGAGACTATCACCTGCACGAATCTGGAATCTGTATTGTGGGTGTAATGCATTGTTTTGAAGCATCTATTCATCACTGCCAAGAGTGATTCAGTCACGGCTGTTTGCACGTTGTGTAATCTGTGTTACTTGATGCAGATGGGGAATCATGACTAATATGACCACGTGCCGTTAGACGGGTGATTGTTCTATCAGAAGACTCAGACACCATCACAATTAAACATCAGTTCCACGTATACACAGAGAGCAGACAGGGCACGTGAGAGGTGATATGCATCACGGTGTATCTCTTTAAAATGCACAAAACATGTATTTGCGAGAAGCATGGCACATTAGACATCATATGCAATAGGGTGCATTGAAAACAGCATTGTATAGATTATGGTTTGGGCGCATTATAAATATGTTTATTATTATCTCTATAAAAGTAATAAATTAGACATGACATACAACAGGGTGCATGAACAAACAGGGTGCATGAACACATTAGGCGTGCAATATACAACAAAGTGTATTGACTCATTAGACATAGCATACAATAGGATGTATTGAAACCTTATACGCATCTAAAAGTGTCAACCCTGTTTGTGTTGTTGTGGGAGTGATATCATGCTCGGCGCAATCAGGTTGCCAAAAATAATATTCTGTTGTTATATTCCCATAACATCAAAATATGAGTCACAATCAATGCAAATATGATGTTAAAATTTGTATCTGTGCATAGGTAAGAACAATCTACAGTTGGAATCAACACATAATTGAATACCTGCTTGTACAAGTCTATTAACCATGAAGCTTTTGACGAAAAATCACGTTATAGATTTTCACCCAGTTTATAATATCATAAATGGAAATGTTATTTTCGCAATATTTAAAAAATATATTAATTCAACTAAAATCACAATGAAGTTTTTAGCTGATATTTCCTCTTCATTTTGCAGTTTATTTTATGCTGATCCGTCATGGGTCGCTTATTAATTTATACCGGTTTGAAAAGAATGAGTCATGTAGTATACGTTTCATGATTTTCAACCTTTACATTAAAGAAATAGCTATTTCCAATGGAACTTTGTTTATTTAGAAATCTTTACATGGTATTTGCTTTAAGCAATGTAATATGTACACAAAAATGTCATTGTTTACGTGTTCCGAAGGTTATCTTTTAAACAAATACAATATTCACGCGCTCATCGCAATCTGTTAAAAACTTGTAGAGTCCGCAACGGCCAATACATCTAATTAGGAAAGATGTATCCAACTTCAATTGTCTTATACTTACTTATACATACCCGTAGTACAACTATATTGAGTATTCATTATACTATGTTTCAATCAATTGTCAACATATTATTCATGATTGTTGCTTCAAATGTAGTCTGCAATACGGAGAGCCCGCAACAGCAATTTCAGCTTCAATTATGCATCATGTTACTACAATAATTTTCATGATGATTTTTACACATATTATGTATCCAACTTGTCAAATATATCAGTATTAATGTTCCGATTTCAATAAATATATATCAACATACACATAAGTGACCCACTATTACATTGTATTCATATTGTACGAGTCTGCAACGTTGGAAAATATCTGGTAATTATGGCATTATATTATTATCCAAATTATGGGATACAGCTCTATTTTTTTTTATAATTAAGAAGATGTAGGTTAACATTAATACTTTAATATGATATTATATGCATCTTTCAATTAACTATATTCTAAGTAAAGCCATGTATGGAATGTCCCTTTCATGTATTAATCATGACTAATTTAAAATGTTCATGTTAAATCAAAATTAAATAGCTATATCGTGGAACGAATCTTAAATATTTCATATATTATTTCATGTCTATAGTACTGATATTCATCCTTAGTATAGTTGCAAAGGTTATTGTGCTAAAGTTAACATTACACAAATGAACTATACTAGAATTGAAAGTTCAAAGTGATTTTTAACACTGGTATAATGTCACCACAGCCTTTCAATATGTGTCTGCATGGCTTCTTTAAAAAAAACCACAATGTATACCAACCAATGATTGCTTCGTCTCTGAGGGATTATAAAACTGTTTGATTGCGTTGCCAGTGTTCTTCAGGAGATGGTTTGTAATTATAGTTGTATGTCAATGACGTAACAGCATTCTCACGTCGATTTAATTTGCAAGCTGCATGTAGACAGCTGAAATCGACTTCCAATTTCACGGATCTGTCGGTAATGATTAGTTGAACATATACAGTTCATTGACGCAGACTGGTGACATTTAAAAATATAAATGACACACATTATAGATAAGAGGGTCCTAAACGACTAATATTATAACATTAAAATGTACATGCACATTCACAGTGTGAGATTGTTGTTAAAATATTTAATAACTATCGTGGTTTTGTAGTTATGTTGATATGTTAATGCATATATGCTGAGGTATGTGTACCGTATGTCAAACAAAAGGTGAATGTATGTGTACCGTATGTCGAACATAACGTGAATGTATGTTAAACATAACTTGAATGTATGTTAAACACAACGTGAATGTATGTTAAACGGAGGTCACTTCATCAACTTTTAATAACAGACATTTTGAGTACAATACCATTTCTGAATACATATTGCGTAGCACACTAAAAGCAACAGAAAATCTTGCAAGGCAGATGAATTCCACACACATAATCCTTTTAATAAACATATCATCAAGGTGGGTATTTGTGGGTATAGCGAACAACGTTTGCCCACATCAACATCTGAGCGCCAACAAAGGGATAACGCAGAAAGGTGGTTACATGGTCAATTACATTATCGAACCCCAGACCATTATGCTTATTTAGCATCCGATGTTAAGTAGGCATATCTTTCAAGGATGGGTCAATTCAAGACAGCAGCCAAACCTACAGTACGATATTTGCGTGATGAACCAAGGCAAGGCTGATATATATATGCATGTACACCAATGATGAAATAAATGCAGATAGTACTTTAACACATGTGAAATGTTCTCCATTACAGAAAGAATATTGCCCCCCCCCCCCTTTCCTCTTGACGGGATTCAAACTTTATCCTTCATTTACCCCAACATTTACACGTACAGATAGGAATGCAAAGGTGAGTTCAGGTCCAACATAAAATGAACAAGAGATCAGCATTTGATTATTTCTGCGAGAATGTCATCTAATTAAAAAAACGTAGACAAGCTAAATACAATTGAAGTTTAACAGCAATTATTCATTACCTGTTTATTTTGACATGCTGTTTAATTATTTATTCGTTGTTTACCCACACTTCCTTCAGGGCACCTGTATAAATGTCCCGGAGCCTCTTTCTCAGTGGTTCAGTTCACTGGAACAGCAGGTGATGGTCGGGGAGGTATTGGTGTAACGTTCCCATGTCCGTTCCACGAACATCCCGGAGGATCTCTGTGTAATTACCCGGAATTGTCTGCTGTGCTTGCACAGAAGCCCGGGAAAGACCCCAGTAGAAACCCCATTAGGTTCAAGCGATGATACAAGACTATAAACCTAATAGCTTATTGGGCCTCAGACAGTCAGGTGATGCAAGACATATAGAGCTAACAGCATCACTTACCAGGCCTGTGTATTGGGTCCGAGACTTTCAGGTAATGTGTACAGCACAGCATCACATAAGGCTTAAGCTTATTGGGCCCAAACCATTGACGTGATGCTAGGCATGACAGCCTAATATCATTGCTTACTAGACCTATGTATTGGGTCCATATGATGCAAGCCATGCATGTAACTCTAATCATTGCTCATGGTGTCTGTTGGGTCAGATATATTCAGGTGATACAAAGCATATAACCTTAATAGCATTGCTCATGGGGTCTGTTTATTGGGTCCACGACATTCAGGCCTACTCTTCACCAAAGGATCAGATTGCAGTCCTGGCTTAAATCAGTGTGTAGTGCGCCATGCTTATACTATAGCAGGAAATGACGGTATGCTTCGATTTACGCCTGGAACTAACCTTTTGTGAAACGAAGGCCAAGTGATAATATAAGTTAAACAGCATTGCTCTTCAGATGCTTATACCAGGGTCTGAGGCAGTTCCAACGAGTGAGTAGCATCCCCTCCTAGACCTGCTCATTCCCGACATTCAGGTTATAGATAACACCATTGTTTCTTTTATAAATATTTGGCTGTATACAAGCAATGCTATTTTGTGCAACATACTACTGAGGTTAAAATAGTCATCTTTTGAAGACAGGTGATCTTCCATGTTCAAGCTTAAGCATCAAGTTAATAGCATGTTGCTGTCATGATTCACATGCATCGGAGTGCTGGACCTCTATTGATTCCATTCAAGGCCAGACATATAAATAATGAAATGATCATTGGGCACACATACCTTTCCATGGTCAGTCTTAGTATTACTTCTATTAACAAAATCCTGGTATTGGATTGAGGGTGACTTGTTTTCTAGATTACATTTTGACTTCATGATTTCTTTATTGTCTCCAGTGAGTTAGTTGACACGCCAGATCTATACTGGATATCCATTTCATCTTGTAAGTGGGTACTGGTGCATAGATTTTCTGACTAGTAAGTCATTCTGCTGTTTTTTTATTAGTAGGATCTGATCTTAAACTCTAATATTAAAGCTACAGCAGCCTTAGCATGTTCTCCCTGAAAGGATCAATAAATCGGTCTATGAAACTGAATTATATAAACATTTGACATGTCGTTCATGTTTAAGATTAGATTCCATTATAATGAGTTATGCACAAACGTTTCTATTTTCTTTATTCAACTTTTTTTCTCTCACTATGCCTGGTTGAAACAAATACTAGTACCCCAAATTGCATTAAATAATATACCATCCATGCATTCTTCAGCGAAATGAGATCCATTGAAACCTACAATTTAGCATAGAAGCTGATATCACTGGAAACTGTCAGATAATTGTTCTCCTGTCTTCATAATTTCCTGGAAATCGTCAGTGCTTAATCCATTATACTCTCTAAATCAGTATTACTGTTGAGATTGCACAGTACTTTTTCCTAAACTGATGAGGGTACCGTAATAGTGAAATAAACTATAGATTTGCTGAGTTGTAACTGCTTTATGAGATATATACTGATACCTGATATTTATCAATTAAAAAAACAACATTTAAAATGTTTAAATAAAAATATTAACTGCTATGTTGTTGCTTATTCCAAGTTAATAGATTCCCAAGTGACATGTTTATTGATTTGTGTTTCTTATGATAACCATGAGCGAAGATATCCAAGGCTATAACATAATATTAATGATACTACTACTACTACTACTACCACGACCACTACTACTATTACTATGCACTGCTGTATGACACACACACACACACACACACAATCACACACACACACACACACACACACACACGACTAGTAAATCATATCTCTCCCATTCACAGACAGAGTCAGAGATAACCATGATCAACCTGTGATTGGCCACCAGACTTGACTGGCCAGCTGACTGACTGACTACCAGTGGTCTCCCTCTCCCCCTCTCTCACAGTTCAGCGAGCATCTCCTGCTGGAAAGCTAACCCTAGACCAAGCACTCTCTCTCACCACTGTCTCTATCCTGCCTCGGGCTCAGCCATCAATGAGGTTCTCTGCTGCAGAGAGAGGAAGAGGTGTGCTATAGTCAGGCCAGCCAGCCCAACACCGGCAGATCTCCACGGCTATACCCTTGCACCACTAGTCGGTCTACGCCGTTGATAGCTGGTGTGTGGTACCTGACAGTGCGTTGAGTCGGTAGTTCACTGGAGCAACAGCAGCTACAGCAGAGTACTCAGTGACACAACACGGGATACACTCTATATAACAGGTGAATACCCATACGCAGTTCACTGGACTTTTACCTGGGAGTTAACGAGCGATTTTTCAATTGATACAGGTAAGTGCTATAGAATTTGATGTGGTATTGATGAAACTTTAAATTGATTTCCTTTAATTGAAATATGAATTCTTGTTTTAATTACAGGTAAGTAAATTAATGTGTTGTGCTGATACTATAGAAGGAAGTGGATATGTGTAACACAATGATCATTCATAAGTGTTCACGTACAGGTAGGTCGTAATTAATATAGGGTAGAAATCATCCCCCTAGCATCTTTCCCTGTTAGCCCCCACGTTGTTTTAAGACATAATTAGTCTTGCTAGCCCCCTCTCAGGCTATGCCTTTCATTTACACACCACTTTCACATTTGTACAAAGTATTTAGATGTGATTATTTATCTTCAAATCACATGCTCACTGGTTGTTGTACTCGTATTTTAATATCAGAAGTGGTCAAGTTAAAAAAATAAAATAAAAAAATAAAAAGAATTAAATGAAGGAAATATATAATTTATTCCATGAGTTAATTAAATTCCATTCTGTCAGTTGAGAATCATACTTTCTTCATCTGATCAAGTGACTATCCACACTATATCTAATGGCATCTAAGTATTCATATCAGAGTCCGGTCAGTTTGGAATCAATGTTCACATGTGTGTACTTCCTTCTTTGCTTCTATGGAGATCCTCGTAGCTTATGGGTGAAAGATTCCCGCTGTGATGTTTAAGTGAAGGGATTGTGTAAGTAAAAGGCACAGCATGAGAGGGGGCTAGCAGGACTAAATATGTCTTAAACCAACAGGGGGCTAGCAGGACTAAATATATCTTAAACCAACAGGGGGCTAGCAGGACTAAATATGTCTTAAACCAACAGGGGACTAGCAGGACTAAATGTGTCTTAACACAACAGGGGGCTAGCAGGACTAAATGTGTCTTAACACAACAGGGGGCTAGCAGGACTAAATGTGTCTTAAAACAACAGGGGGCTAGCAGGACTAAATGTGTCTTAAACCAACAGGGGGCTAGCAGGACTAAATGTGTCTTAACACAACAGGGGGCTCGCAGGACTGAATGTGTATTTAAACAACAGGGGGCTAGCAGGACTAAATGTATCTTAAACCAACATGGGGCTAGCAGGACTAAATGTGTTAACACAACAGGGGGCTAGCAGGACTAAATGTGTCTTTAAACAACAGGGGGCTAGCAGTAGAGGGTCTACTGTGTTCACCTACTAGGCATTGATTAAACGAGTGTTCATTTTCTATAAGTATTGATTTCTAAGACTAAAATACTGGTATATATCTAGGTATTTAATTATAATGTGCTAACCTACAGCTGTATCCATTAATTAAACTAGTGTTCACCTAACTATTTTCACATGTTCACTTACCATAGGTATCGATTGATCAAGTGTTCACATGCATGTAGATATTAATTAATTTAGCGATCACTTATGTATTGTTTATTTAAATGTTGACATAGATATGCAATTGCATAAATGGTCACCTATGATTATTTATAAGGTCATGTTGGGAAGTATTATTCACCTAGTATTCACCTAGATATTAATTAAATGATGGGGTATGCATAGATAAGTAGTAAATAAAAATGAACTCCGTACAAACTTTCCAAAGATATAAAATTATTAATATGTACATTAGTACTTAAACATAATTATTGTATATACATGCTAAAATTATTCTCTTTCTTTTCCATTTAAGTTGGGAATTTTCAATCAACATGTAGGTTGTATTATTTTTTTTTTACTGAAACAAATCAAAATACATTATAAAAAGAATCAAATAAAATTATGTCTCCATTGTGGTGCTCCCTTCATCAATTTTATCATTGCAAACATCCACTATTGTACTATTTGACTCGAGTGAACTTGGCCATTTGATTTCTAGTATGTAGGGATTGCCCATTGATTGAAAAGCAAATTATATAGTGTACTATGCTAGGTATACAAAGTACACATTCCTTTTTGTCTATATTGAGACTATGTGCTTGCTAACATTTAATGGCACTAATTTGTGACCGTGGCAAATCAAGGCAGCATTATTACTGTTATTGAGTTGACAAAGTGCTGTTCATTATGACACAATTAACTAATCAGCCCATCAATGGAACAGCATAATCGAGTCCTAAGAGATGCATCTAGTTGTCGGGTTCATATCGATATGAAGGTTTTGTTGGTTGTATTAGAACCGTCAATACTGCAGTTGTAGTTAGGAAGTGTACAAAAGGAACCCCACCGATATAGCTCTTTAATTATGTTGTTCCGTGGCAACTTCACTCTGTCTCTGGTGACTGTCCCTGTATGTGAAGACTAACGAGGCAGTGAGTGTCTATGGACATTATGGACAATGCATGAATGACAGTCACCATAGGTGAAAACCGATGACATGGTGAATATTTATTGGCAATAGATTGAGTGTGGGATTGTATTTGTGATTGTGAAATTTGTTACAAAGTTGATGCAGTTCTTGTAATTGGATAATGACAATAGATGGAGTAGTTGAATATATGAATATAACTAAAACTACATGGAAATATGAAATGTGTTTATTTGTACACCAGTAGAAGGACACTGGCTGGTGAATGAGTGAGTGAGTGAGTGAGTGACAGTGATTTTGAGTGTGAAATATTCCTAGTGAGTGTGTGTGTGTGTGTGTGTGTGTGTGTGTGTGTGTGTGTGGTGGGTGGGTGCATGTGTGTGTGTGTGTGTGTGTGTGTGTGTGTGTGTGCTTGGTAGAGAAAGAGATGGAGGGAGAGAGACAGAAAGAGATGAAGAAAGAGTGACTGAGTGATTGTTTTTTTCCCGTGACAGTAGGAATCTTTCACCCACAAGCGATGATTAATAGTTTCTTATACAATATTATGAACAGACAAATGGAGGGAGAGATGGATTGAAAGAAACAGATAGTCTGTACGGTTGAGAGCATGTGAGAGGAGAGAGGGTAACGTCCCAGTCACACTGTCAAGATTTGTGATGGCGAACTACAACAAATAGGAATTCTTGAGAAATTTGTCAACATCATTCTGATTATTTTCAGTCCTTTGTAGTTCTTTGTAGTTCGGCAACACTTTCATTGCGCATCACAGAGGATCACAGAGGTCACAGAGGATCACAGAGGTCACAGAGGTCACAGAGGCACCACAACAGTTTTGAAATGTTCAAAACTGTTGTGGCTCAAACTTGAATACACAACGATGTTCACGAATGACTACTCATTGCAGTTCGCCATCACAAATCATGACAGTTTAAGAGAGGGGATTTTGAAATAAAATGATAGAGGTGAGAGGAATGGCGAGAAAGAATGAGAAAAAAAATAAAATGAAGTAGAGAAAAAGAGAGAGAGAGTGTGAGAGAGAGAGAGAGAGAGAGAGAGAGAGAGAGAGTGAGAGAGAGAGAGAGTGAGGGGAGGGGAGAAAGAAAGGGGAAGGGTGAGGAGGGGGGATTATTGAGAAAGAAAAAGAGAAAGACAGAAAACAAGTGGCATGTCTGTGATCAATATTGATCCAGCCCAAGCAATGGTATAGGCCAGTGTTTTAGTCGCCACACTTCCTCTCACTTCTTTCAACACAGCTGTCTTCCTCTCTGCATCTCCCTCCCTCCCCTACAGATGACGGTTGTCTAGGTATTTCCTTGCTTAAATATTTATCTCATTTTCTAAATCTACTTATTTAACAGACCAATTTTGCTAATTGTCTGCAGAATGGCAGGTTGCCTGCCTTGATATTTGTATAATTTTTTCCCCTGAAATTTGTACCGTTGTCAAGTGGCATAAACCCAACATGGTCTGAAGTTTGGTACTTGTGTGATCAACCACAATCATTACTCTTCCAATAACAATAACATCACTTATTCTTTGATATAATAAGGTGATTGTGAAACTTATCAATACAATTTGCTTTGCTTGAGGAAGTTTCATGAAATGTACTTTACCGTGCTGATAATTGTTTAATTCTAAAAGATAAACTGTTTGATAGTTTTGGAAATTAATTATAATAATATTTTGATTAGCTATATAAACTGAAGCAACTTGTTACAAGTTCGGAAATTAATTGACCCAGTAAGTACAATTTTATGCTGTAAGCATGCATGGGTTAAAAATATCCATTATCTGGACTAAAGATACACTGTGCCTTTAATAAGCTGACAATATCGTACATGAACACATGGATGTAGGCTGAAAGTACAGGATATTCTGACACAATATGAAAATGAAATTATTCCAGTAATTGTCATTGGCGTATTACTTCAAAGATTACATCTGTACATTTCCGTACCATTATCGCATTGCCACTGAAGAAGTACCAAGTCTAGGACCTTTGGTGAATTTGCTTATAGAAATAATGGATTTTCATTGATATGACATCATATATGAATTAATATTCTGGTCTAGAGGGTTTCTTGTCACACTCAGCTGCCAACAAGCATTTCACATTTAATAAGCCGAGAATGTAATATTTATGAAAAGATGTGCATTAGTGATGTTATTGATTGTAGATAAGATTATTTATAAAAAAAAATCTATTCTAATATACTTATATCATGTTTGTATGTATTAATAAACATTAATGTCTGTGTAATTTCCATTTGCATCTTTTATCCAATATATTTTCTACCATGATTGGTATGGATTGGTATTGATTACTATAGATTGGTATTGATGACCATAGCATGGTATTACCGAAACCTTGATCATTCATCGGCCTGGAAATCAGCCTATTTGAAAACTCACTTGAATAACCTGTCCAAGTATTCCATAAACTCGACTACTTTATGAACGTTCAAGGCAAAATTGTCAAATATCTCCCTAAGAAGCTACTGGATGTGTTCCCTTGTGTTGATAAATGAGCACTCCCTGCATACATCCAAGGTTCATACAATCGGTTGGCTTCGTTGACTTTCTATAGTTCACCATGTTGCCAGACTCCTGCTCCTTCCTTCTTGTTGTCCCGAGGAAGCGATTTGCTTCTGTTTATGCTGAGATACAGATTTCCCTGGACCAGAGGAGTTGTCACTGTTGATGGAGAATCAGCCTAGGAGATGGACTTTCAGATTTCTCCATCATGTTGAAAGGGTTTTGGCAGATTGGGTGTCCACTTAATGCAAACATATTTCCTTCTGTCATTCCTTGTGTCTTGCCAGTCAGCAGCTGTTAGTAGTCGTGTTGAAAAGTTAGTTTGTACACGGAGAATCATCATTGGAGACTTGGAGGCAACTGTAGGTTGGGTGAAATGCTCTCGCTGCTACATAAAACAATAACTCACTGACTCAACAATAGGTTGAGATGGAAATGGAAATGCTGATGTTATTGTCTGAAGTTGAAGGTTGGATTGATAAGGAAAGTGGGGGCACACTGATTCACTGATTGGGGCAACAATAATGTAGCATTTTGAGTATGGTTTTGAGTATGGGAATAGCACACTACAAGTGGACTTATATTATTATTATTATTATTATTATTATTATTATTATTATTATTAGAATTATTGAATGGAAGCACAAGTGTATCACATGATAATTTGAGGGTGGGATGGGTCGCACATTGACAAGTCCTACCCTCAAAATATCATGTGATACACTAGTCCTTCCATTCAATAACAGACTTGTAGCATGGCACTTGTCAATCAAACAGAATGACAGCCATCAACTGACCACATCGGTCTGAGATAAAAACCATGTGCAATACTGCACGTGCATCTTGTGTCAGGCGAAAAAATCGTGCAATATTTGTGTACATTCAAAACATTGATATGTTGATATAGATAAATGGTCTGTCATCTGTTGAGGATTTTAACAAATGCCAGCATTTCCATCAAAATTATCAATATTAATACTAAATTACAAACAAAAATAATGTTGCTAAAAGTTTTCATCATAATTTATTCGTTGTAAAATTGATTTAGCTTTGTAATGAGATAATTTTCTCCTCCTGTCAGACCTACTCATGTGGTGAAATAGGTAGCGAGCTGAGCTTGTATCCAGATGGGCTCGAATCCCAGGATATGACTATTTCTAGGTTCTAATTTCTAATTTGTCACCGTTCTAAGTAAACAGTTTAAATAGCAATTCATACAATAAGTTTGATATATTGGAAGTCAGAGAATACTTATAGGCTCCATCCCTTGAAGTTATTCGCACATAGGCTCCACCCCTCGATAGGGTCTTAGGATTATAATGGTAAAGAAAGAGTACCCATGCTACAAGTATTATTATTATTGCTATTACTATTATTACTATTACTATTAATATTATTTTAAGTGGATTTATTGTTATTATTATTATTATTATTATTATTATTATTATTGTGTTGTTCTGGGTACATCTTCACTGATGCCTGTACAATGATGATTGGAAAGTATGTCCACTAATCCAATACATCCATACTGCTATACATAATAAATAGCCATATCTATAATATGAGGGGCTGTATTAATTTTCATGATCATTGCAAATGGTAGCAGTGATATGATGTTGTCTGTTATCTAGCACATATAATATTAATCTGTTGAATTCTGTTTGCTATTTCATGCTTGATAATAGAAGTTAGTGGCGTGAAAATATATATAATCAAAATAATTGCTGACAGCAATGGATATACTTTATATGAAGAGGTAATATATTTTTCATCTCTTTTCTGTATTGCAGGCATATTGCTGAGTGCAGATGTACTCATTTTGAGAGCGGAGGTATATACTAACAACTACTGTTTCAAAGATAAACAACATTATAGAAGCTGGGGAGCAGAGTCATTACAATGTAATTTCCTCGAGGACATTATCTTAATTATAACATGACATTATCATTGTTTCCAATCAACCAGAAAACAAAAGGTAATTGCCTAACTGCAAGTCTTAGAGCTATACTGAACTTTAACCCTCTACCTGCTGGATTAGACACAGCCACTACTATTTAGGGCATCTCTAGTTGCCTTCAGCATGGAGAGAGTTAATTACCTGGGGAATGATTGGAAGTTGTATAGAAATTAAATATAACTTAAATAATTTGTTAAAGTGATTACTTTTACCACCTTTGTGTCAAAATAACTTCATAATCAACGTTTTAAAAAACAACTTGCTTTAGGCTCAATTCTGGATTATTATTGGACCATTGAGGATTTTCTTTTAAACAATCAACATTACACTACTATGCATTATGGTATTACCCTGACACATTTTCCTTCATGTTGTAGTGTTCGCTTTGTTATAAAATTTGCATCATAATCATGAATGTCAATTTTGTTTTATCATATTTTCAATTTTCAATTTTCAAATACATATTGTACAAAGGAGATCCTTTAGTTATGATTTCATTAAATTTGTTCTTGTATTAATTGCATTCATTTTGTGAAAAGGACTTTAACAATTGCCTCCAGAATAAAGAGTGTTAAAAATGCATTGCAATAAACAATAAGCAAGAGCGTGTATACAATGTCTGTACCTACCACTGGTACAGTACCAATGTCATGAGTTAGCAGTAGGACATTGCAGTTAACTAGGACTGCCATGAATTAGCAGTCTGGCTTCTATTATCAGACAGCATTTTGTTGGAATGGACACATAGAGTGGAATTAATCCACTAATATGTATTTACCAACATCGATCAATGAGAAGACACTTGCTTCATCAAGATTACCTTTGGTTCCAACTAGTTACCCTTTAGGTGATGTATGTCTTGATTACGTACGCCATCCATTATGGCATTGATACAATATTTATGAAGATTTTCACACTGTTTAATGGCATCACCTGTAGAGATATACCAAGTCTGTGTGTACTGATGTGGGTGAGATAATATAAAGATATCAGTATAGACAGTCATTAACAGTTATAGACTAGTTATTATATAGTAGGCAATGAATCAAGCACTAAAGTGTTTATCAAGCTAACTGCATCCTTCATAATCCTATTTGCATGAATATGAATAGATATATTTTCCCAGACACTATATCTTGAATTTAACGAAGACAATTAAGTCAATAATTTGGCTCTTATCACATTTTTATAGACGTGTTCTATTTAAAGTAATACAATGACTAATGCTATTCGAGATTTGGCTGTGGAAACTGAAACTATCAAGGCTCAAAGTTGAATTATCAGTGAAAGTATATTTAAGACAATTGCATTGTAAATCAGTTTTGTGGTAAAGCCAATAACACACATTCAGTCTCCAGACCACTTTATCACCATTAGGTTTGTGTCAGGTACAAATGTAGTGTATATCAGCAGCATCAGTAGCAGGTAGTTATTATATACAGAGTCTATTGATATGTCTGTGGTGTATATGAGTTTCTAACTACCCCCACACGAGGATAAATTAGCTGATATCACCTGGGGAAGTGGCTTAGAGATAACATACAATCTATACAGTATTGTTGCAGCATACACATCCCTAGGTGTTACCAGATGTTATACAATGTTACAGGCAAGTGTAAGCCAAGGAATCGCACAACCCTGACACTTCCCATTACTGCTGATCGTACTGGACATACCAGTACAAACCATTAGTGGTTCAGGACTGTCCTAACCCCAACCCGCTCTCTTGGCTGAAATGCTGAAGGTCTCATGGCTAATATGGATGTGCAGTGTAACTAGCTCTAATTTCGAAATGGCTTCTGCTGACCAATTTAACCTATGGCTTATATTTAAAGTAGGAGATCTGATTTTTAATCTACATAGGATCAGCCTGAGCTAAAATGGAATCGTTCCACAGGACCAAAACCATTTTCGACCAGATTTGGGTCAGAGGGCATCAGAGTTCTATTTGTCAGCACATTGATGCCGATCTTTAGTCTGATTATGTACTCTTATCACTCGTTGAAATATACCACTGGCCAAGGAAGGAAATCAATGACATTTCGTCAAATATTGTGATATCTATTCCTTGATTGCAAATACTTAGATCCATTCAGGCTGCATGTGGAGCTATTTGTATGTGTTATTATACGTGTAATTACAGTTACAGACCTGTAATTACATATCACACTAACAAGATGTTGACATAGCGTGTGTTAGCTGCAGTCTGGAGAGAAGCATCTTTATGTCTTTATAATGATGTCTTAAGTCGTTGCTTGTGTTATTGATTGGTTGTCCTTGGTCATAATTGGTTGTTGCTATTCATTGGCTGTCTGAGATATGAAAACATGTTTCAGTTAATATATATAGAAGAAATACCTGATGTGGAGCAAAGATTTTAGATGAAATTTGAAAAATAATCTTAATTCTAATCAAAGGTGCCAACAATACTTTACTACAGTATAAAGTGACTTGGCAAAATGCCAATGACGTTTTGTGCCCTTACTTTTAACTTACTTTTAACATACATACAATACGACGTCACTGTGGCATGATGTCATGTCTGGGGCATACATACAATACAATGTCACTGTGGCATGACATCATGTCTGGAGCATACATACAATATGACGTCACAGTGGCATGACGTCATGTCTGGGGTATACATACAATACGACGTCACTGTGTCATGATGTCATGTCTGGGTCATACATACAATATAATGTCACTGTGGCATGACGTCATGTCTGGGGCGTACATACAATATAATGTCACTGTGGCATGACGTCATGTCTGGGGCATACATACAATACGACGTCACTGTGGCATGACGTCATGTCTGGGGCATACATACAATACAATGTCACAATGATGGAACAGCTCCAATTATATTTTTGGTAAACTGTCGGTTGATGAGTTTTCAATGTAAGATTCTTTTTTCAACAAATGTGTGCAATGTTAGAATAGGAATAGAGTACGGTCTACACCTATATATAGTGTATTAAAGTATAGTTTTGCCCTGAACTATTATAATGTTAAAACACTCAGATGCAGGCATCCTCGTACTTTAACTATAATAGTTCAGGGCAAAACTATATATAAGGATAGACTGTACTCTATCATTAATACATGTATAGAACAAATTTACATTTATCAAAAAGATCAAATTGAAAGATGAAATTAATATTGAAAATTCTAAATTTTCTCTATTTTTTCAAGGATATAGTAAAATACTGACATATCGCTATAAATTCTACTATGATCATATTACATACTTACTCCATCTACTGTACTCACTTTTGCTATTAATTAGAAAAACTTACATTTCCAATGTTAATGATTATTTAGTTGATTAGAAAAACAGAAAAAGAAGTAGAGACTATATATACTCAACAAACTAAATTAAGGGCCAGCAGATATTTTGTGCGGAAGCTGTCTACAAAATTTCGGAATTCGCTTTGATGAATATGGTGCCAATTCTTTTTCCGTTACGTCTGCATGTTCTTGAATAGTACCTGGAGCCTGTAGATAATTGGAAATTCTGCATTGTTAAAATAGTTATAGAGCTAAATTAATATGGCCAAAAAAACTACTGGCCCTTAATTAATGTTGTTGAATATAAGTTGAACCTTCATGCAATGGCATCCTGTTATGCCACTATCACCTGGTGGTTTCTAGTTCTAATACACACCTGTTTCTCTTGCCATCTTGATCTTGTGTCATTATTAACTTAACACTTCAGGATCTTTGAGTTTTGAAAACCTTATTAATGGCATTGTGAGATTGTTATATATTTGTGATGTTTCCTAATAATTAATACAAATATTTGCACAAGATTATTAATAAAGTTAGAAAACAACAGATCATGTATTTTTCATGAAGCTTTGAAGTAAATCATACATGAATATATCACTTTCATACTTGCTATCACAAAATATTCACATTTGTAATGCATTGCCTGATTTCATCGTTTTTAAAATTCCAATTGTTAAGTGTGCTTTAACAGATTAAACTCTCTCCCTGCTGGATTTGGCACAGACAAAGCTCTTTAGGGCATCTCCAGTTGCCTCCAGCATGGAGGGGGGGGGTAAATATAACTGTTCTATTATGAAGAATTTGTTGAAAGTTTCTTTATATTTCACCATTCTATTCATGAAAATGTGAAGTCATTTCTACATTTCATTTGAAGTGTCAACATATGCATTTATGGCCAAAATCGTTTACAAATGAAATGCCATATTGTGCATGACATTCAGAATTTTACCAGGTGATTTTCAAAAGTAAGTTGTTACCATTGATAAATGCTAATGGCTGGGATTATTACACAGTGAACCTTGGTCATTGCTTTACTGTAAATGCTGTTCTTGTGTTTGATGTGTACTTTACAGCTTAAGATTATATTACAAAAACACATTTACACTTCTTGTGTGATGGAAAGCCTGAATGACAGCCATATGTAGTTTTATTACCACAATGACTTCTTCCCCTTGGTGTTGCTACAGAGGGATACAATTAGTGACTTTCTATAATCACCCAGCTTCGTTTTTTAATCATCTGTCCCATATGCATCATGCTATGAGCATAGCATGTGCTTTTTTAAAAACTAGAACATTGCCTTGGATCTTACCAAATGTCTTGATGTCCTTCTGATGCAAACAGCAAATACCACACACAGTATCTGACAGGTACTGAGTACCAGACAGGTACTGAGGTATAGCACTGGCAATATGGTACTACTGCATAAATAGGTGTTGCTTTCATCATGATTGTGTCAACATGTTCAGGAATGTATTGGTTAATAAAAACATACAGGAAGATCAGAAAGTTCGGCTGATTGTCATGTTTTATGTACTCTTCTGAGGAGGGAGGTTGTTCCTGAAGTGATGGCTGTTGTTCCTGAAGTTACGGCTGTTGTTCCTGAAGTGATGGCTGTTGTTCCTGAAGTGATGGCTGTTTCCACAACCACTAATGATTACAGCTTGTATGACAGGTAATTGTAGGGTGGTATGATTGGTATGATTTTGAATCCTGCCTTGTTAAACTAGTTCAATCAGTCTGACAGTCACACCCTGACATCATGTCAAGAGTTGCTGAATTTCATCCCAGTATGATGTCAACAGTTGCTGTATTGATGAATTTCATCCTACCGTGTTAAAATCCTTTATTGAAAATCCTTCTTTTCAATAATTTTGAAAGTGTTTCAATATATTGTCATGTTTTAAATGTCATCATATTATTTTTGAGTAAAATTATTGTATTGTATTTATGATAATATATGTTAGTTGTAAGGATCTTTGTGTTTCACCACAAATCACCAGCTTTCCCATTAATATGGTCACAAAGGGAAGATTACAATTTTAAATATATTTTAGAAAAAAACTTTGAAGAGGATTGGGGAAATTGGACTTGGGGAAAGCTTTCCATCTGGCTCTTCATACATGAAAATGCATATATACATATAATGGGATTGAAATGACTTCATGAATGAGCATTTCGACTTGAATACAAATCTTCAATTTTCTTCAACCATAAATTCAACCTTTCCTATACTTTGACTCAGGGGAATATGTTTTCATGTCCCATACCACTTTTACAAACTGACCCTCCATGCTATTAACAGTGTTATCAAGTATTAAAACCAAGGCCAGCTTTTAGACTTAAGGAACACGTAAAGAGGAAAGTATGTAAGATGCAAATACTGGGTTTAACTGTATGTGTCCATGGGTCCATGCAATATAAAAATTGCAACATGTCTATAGGAAGGTTCAATCCAGCGCCTGTCAAAGTAAATCACATTTGGTCCTGCATCAGTTGTTTACAGAAAGACGTGGAGGACTGAATGGTGATTCCTGGCAGGACAGGCAGTCAGGCAGATCAGCTGGGTATTGGAAAAACTAAAACTTATCTCCAAAAGCCACCAGTTGATGGTTTTTATGACTTTCTTCATGACATCCCATCATTTGATATATTTTATGTCTTATTTCCTGCACTTGTAACAGTTTGGAGTCCGTCCTTTGAAGACACAATAAAGTTGACAGACTTCCATTATAAATGTGCATACTTTCATTCAATTATATGTGAGAATATGTAATGATGTATTGGATTGATATTGATGAAGAGCATTCTTTAGATATATGGGATTTCAGCTTGCAATAATGAACAAACTGTCTGTATGAATGTAACATTCAACCAGTCATTGATGGGCTAGAACCATCAGTGCACCGATTTCATTCCATAAAACTTCTTAAAATGTCTCACATTTCTTCAAGTGCCATGACATCCTATCTCAAATGAATCCTTTCCATTGCAGTAAAATAATAAAGTATAAAGTTTCAGCTCAAAGTTTGAATTTGCGGCAGAAATTGGATTAGTAAAACTTTCAGAGAAGATCCTAATAAACCATTCTGTTTAATAACTAGCAAACATGGCATATTTGTTCCTCAAACCACTTTCTGGATCAGTTTTTAAATTTCAGCATTGATTCAAGTTTGTGCTGGTATGTAATCTAAAAAATAGATATATTTCCAAACCTGTAGAGTGATCTGGTACTGTTAGACTTTTAGAAATTGCCGAAAACATTTCCCCTTTCATTTAATATACTACAGTTTCATTCCATAGTCTGACATAGATTGGATATATTTGGGAGAGAGAGGGGAGGCAGTATTCTTATTCTTTCTATTCATTCCTTCTTTCTCATCACTATCTATACTTAGAGACATCTGAGCTTAGATAACATTTCATAGTAAATTTGTGGATTTGTAGAAGCCAGTCTTGTACCTTGAGATACATTATCCCAGCCTGAAATAGCCTGATTAGATGTAACGTAATTATTGCACCAGTAGCTCTTGGAAGGAAAAGCAGGAAAATGTACAGAGACCATGGTCCAAGCATTGATCAGACAAAATTGGTCTGAAAACATGCAGATCGGAATCCGTTCACTGGAAAATTAATTTTGCAGTAGACAAAAGGATTCCGGATGAGAGTTTATGATTGGTTAGCCATTGGCAAGGTAGGTATAATTGGTGTGGGTGAATAGGCTGACAGACATCAGTGGAATGGATACTGAAGATGATGTCTCGATGACTAATAGATAATGCTAACATTACTTCTCTGTTATTTTCCCACAAAATACCAATGGTTCCAGGATACTGTTGACATTATTGCAATATTAACAATAAGTAAATAGAGCCGAGACTGATTTCTGTACAAATGGAATCTCAGCTTGCCCAGGGATGTGAAAAGACCTCAGTTCCCAACTTCCTGGCATCTAATGGTAGCAGTGCTGGAATATTAATGGAAAGAATAGCTAATTATGGCCTTAGTATGTGTACAATGACATTCTCGGCAGTTGAATAGATAGCCAATTATCCATCTAAATTAGTGTGAAATGGATTAAATTCCTGAACATTGAGTTTCTTCTCTGTAGAGCTGAACGGATATTTCGAAAATTCACGAATGAATTATTAAATTACAAATATTTGAATAGTAAAACAACATTCAAATATTTGAACACATTTACAGAATATTTGTAGATGGCACATTTTTCTGTAATCCCTTTGAGATCTTATTTCAATGTTATTTCTCAATATCTAGAGTCAGAAAACACAACAATGGAAATTTACTGGCCGTACATTCGAGATGTGCGACGATGATTTTTTTTATCGATAGGATGACAATAAGACCGGAAATGTCACTTTGTAGCATATTAAATTATAATATGATTTTCAAACGAATATTCAAATACAAATAGAGTACTTACAAACGAATATTCGAATATCATTTTTGCTATTCGTTTCAGCTCTACTTACCTGTCTTGGTGTCTGAGGTCTTCACAATGGTAAGATAGCTGATTCACACATTGGGAAAATGGGATGGTCATACAGTTAATATTTATAGCTGTGGATTATTTGTTATTGCAGTATCACACCATTGCTGTGGATGGGTAGTGGTATTAGTGTAACACATCATTGATGTGGATGTGTCATGGTCTTAGTGTAACACATCATTGCTGTGGATGGGTAGTGGTATTAGTGTAACACATCATTGATGTGGATGTGTCATGGTCTTAGTGTAACACATCATTGCTGTGGATGGGTAGTGGTATTAGTGTAACACATCATTGATGTGGATGTGTCATGGTCTTAGTGTAACACATC
>JAUTBT010012245.1:0-23632 GCA_032361225.1 Lepetodrilus schrolli
TATATATATATTTAGATGTTCTTAAAACAGTCTATTGATCTTACAGCTGAAAACAGAATGCATCTAGAAATTGATACCGCATAAAACGAGACAGCATTAGCACGGGTAATTAATGACACACTAATTTAGTAAGAAAATCTATATATTCTAAAAGATAATGGATAGAGTGCAATTACTTTTCCATTAGTACAACCCCAACCATTGATATACAGATCGTATTACCGGAATACATGCTGGCATCGTCGTCAGAATACGTGCATACACCGTGATTATTAGTCCCAGAGCTGGTTTATTTAACCCGGAGTACAAAAGGTACACAATTTTATGCTGAAATCAAAAATCGTCAGTACTGTTACTTCACAGTTTTACTTTAAAGAGGGATACATGCATAATTGTCGGTAAATTAGTATTTTTTCAAATGAACCCCCACCATGTTAAAAGTGGCCTAACTCATCGACTAATCATGATATGAACACTATATCGATGTTTACAGAGGTGGGGAAACCGTCTAGAACATAATTAAGAACTGTTCTGGAACTATTCATGATATAATTTCTTAGATTATTAGAAGTTAGGTTGGGAAATGTTCATTGGGACTTTGGCGATTGGTTAAATATGTACATTATATACAGCATACTTCAGTAGGTATTGATCTAAATCTATGCAATATAGATGACTAATATATAATAATGCAATTTAATATGTTATAATTAGAATACCTCTGAAAAAGATTCTGTGTAGAACATATTTTACGCAGATTTATCGCCAAATTGATATTTGTTTTTACATGCACCCCCTACCATGTTCACAGTAGCACAACTCAGCAAATAATCGTGATATTAACACGAAAGTTATGTTACCAAGTATATGACATCAATGTAGAATATAATTAAGAACTGAACTATTTAAAACATTTCTTGACATATCCCGTTGTGATAGAAACAATTGCGTTACTATTTTGGTATACTTTTAGGCACGAACATGATTCTGTAGGGTATACATTTAAGATACAAATTTTCCCGAAAATGATTCCGTATGGTATACCTTTAAGATACACATTTCCCCGCCAAATATTTGACTAAATGAGTTAATTAAACATACTAACATATGGAAGATTGAATTACCTTTCATTTGATATATATCATGTGGTATTAAAGTGTGTGTGCGTATCCTATAATGAATAAAAATAGGTTTGTCATGAAAATGTTTTAGGGTACCCCTCTTTAAAGTGAAACTTTGAAGTAACCCATCACCCGAATTTTGTAAGAATTGGATTTTTGAATTCCAGAAACAACTTAACAATCCATTGCTCTCTCCGGGTTAAATAAACCTCTACCAGCTATGGGGCTATAGTTGGCATTACTCGATTGTAGAGAAAGGAGCATTGTCCAGTTGTACAGTATATTGTATACCTTATACCATTGCACAGGAAATAGCATGAATGTATCTACTGTCTCTCTCACCTGTGCGATGTCATTGCAAAGACAAAACTTGAAATTCGTATCCAGAGATATGTTGGAGTTCCCCAACAAGTCCTGAAATACAAAGCATTATATTGACCTTTCGATAATGTATACACGATAAGTCAGCTTTTCATTATTTTGTCTTTCAAAATGTTGTCCTTAATAAACAAGCAATAATTATAGTGATGCTTCTCGAATATTGACCCAGTTCCGAAATTTATTACAAAACTTCCTTACAAATTATCAGCCGGTCGTAAATGTATTTTGTTGAGTATATTTCTACCTACATATTATACAAATTACAACTCTCCATTGCACGTATCATGATAACATTGTCATCACTATATTGATCACGCACTCTGTCAGAATAGTGGGAAAATAGTTACATACTATTATCATTAAAGCCGCCATTTACTACGAAATTAGCATTCATATAATGACTTATATTGACAATAATATAATTGAACACATAGAGAATCTCACCCAAGAGACGAGGGTGATATTCTATTTATCACCAAATATCATGTTAAAGTCATTAAAGAAGAAAAATGCCACATCATAAAGATATTACTGTAAAGTCAAATCTTTAGGCTGCTGTGCATTTGCACTGTGACATCATACCAATGCTACGACCTCACAATTGTAGCGATGATATAACAATCGTTGAACAATCAAATACTTTTTTGTTGTCCACAGTAGATAACATATGCAAATGAGTAATTCATAACCAATCAGTGATTTCGAAAAGCGTTATCACCTGTAGAATAACATTGTTGTCCTACTGACGTTATCTCCTGTGGGAGTCAGTATTTGGCGATAACTGAAATATTCCTTTAGTTATTTGTGTTTCTCATGAAGTGATAGCAATGGTACAATTGGGGCAGGGTTAACTGAATCTAAAACATGGAACCTAGGTTCAGGTGTACCGGAAGTAACATATCGGGACAATTATAATACCAGAATATAATACACAGAATAAGCAATTTTCGCGTACTTTTATGTCCTTTAAAGGAACACATCGATGGTTATTTGTTTTTGAAGAACGATGGAATGTGCCATTGAGTAACTAGTCTATATCCTAGGCGCTATATCAATTTATTATTATTATTATTATTATTAGTAGTAGTAGTAGTAATATTATTAATAGTAGTATTCCGTGATGGTTTTAGAGGGGTTGGTGGGCGGCGTGTGTGTGTGTGTGTGTGTGCGTGCGTGCGTGCGTGTGTGGATCATGGGTATTTTGATGGGGATCTGACGAAATTAATATAGAATGCCATAATCCTGTTTGTCGATCCCTTCTCATCATGTTTATATTTATTTATGTCTTGTCAATTGTCTTGTTTGTACTTTCCTGAAAAGAACTATTAGTTAAATCATGATGGTGATAGTGTGTAGATGGGTTACCTGTAGTGTTCCTTTTGAACAATATTCGATTACAAGGCATTTCTCCGTGCCATCCAGACAAGCTCCAACAACGCGAACCAAGTTGACCTGGTTCATGTCCCGAAGCTACGAATAACACATATTTCGTATTAGTGGTAATTGTAAATTAAGAATTACCGGGTGCTATGATTTAAGGCAAGATGCATTTATGGATGTCTATATAAAATATTTCGCCATTATAGTGACGCCAAAACTAACTGGTGGTTTGTCACCACACGTACAGTCAAATATAAGAATAATTAACTCTAACCATAATACCATGCCGTGATACAAGTGAAATAATTCTAAATGCAGCTCTAAAACCCAATTATTTTTTTAAATTTATTTTTTATTGCAAATCAAGATGGCTGCTTAAAATATACCGAACCAATGGAGGTATATAGCTATTATTATTTGACCCTGAAAATGTATGTTTTGAAAAACGGCGGAAATATATAGTGCATTTTTCTTGATATCCTGAAACATATCAATGAGGCAGGGTGGGGATAGCCGTGGAGGTGTTGGTGGTGGGGGGTGGGGGGTGCAGGGTGAGCCATCTGGTCGACATTTATTCAACTCACCAGCCTAAATTCCAACAACAATTCTCTGTTCACCATTAGATTTGTCAAGGGAAGGGTGCGTAGGCAAACTGCCTGACCCTGAAATTAATTAATTTACAAGAAAAATAACAATTAATACTCATATCAACATTTAATGTTAATGAATGATTGATACATTCTATTTCTTCGCGGGTACATTATGTTCTAGAATTTCTTAGGAAACATGGCAGATGACTTTGGAAATACCTTGTAAATTAAGGACCTACCTTGTAAATGGCTCGGCAAGTATAACAATCTAATAACGACGACTCAGTATTCCCGGAATGAAGGCTTATCTGCGACAGAATACATTGAAAAGCCACTTAATGCATTTTCATCAATAAGCTTGAAATAATATATATATATATAGTTTATTTCCCCAGGGTGTTGTATATATATAAACATAGGTTATTATATAATTTTAGATTGGCACATAATTATCACACGAAATTTAGTATTAACGTTATAAACAGACCTTTGATAAAAAAATACTCATGCCCATTGTTCTGCCATCATGAAATGTAAGATCTTCTTTCGCGATCTTCCACCACAATAGTTCAGATTCCGCTTTCAGTCGGGAACGTCTGATAAAAATAATATTTTAATAAATTATAGTGTTTCTCTATTACTAATTGTGACACCAGCCACACATATATTGTTGTACGTTGGTATTTATAGCTGTAAAATGTACGATTTGTTTGTCTACACATGCACAGATATAAAAATACAAAACTGTGAGAAAGAAAAATGAAATTATTGAGAACCATTCACTGTGGGTCTTGCGGAAAATGTAGCTTGTTGCCCAATATACATGTGCAGACAAATACAATGTAAATACTTTCAGGTAAAATATACGTTTGACCATGAAATATGTCAATAAACCATGATTGTATAACTTTCAACGACACACATAAAATGACAAAACACGGGTTCCCGCATCAGTTTGATAATTCTTGATCAGTATACTCAGTTAGTTACTTCCACAATAGTAATCCATCATACACATTTCATTTAGTGGTGTGTTTCTTATTTTAAACTATTGTTAATAACAAAAACACGTTATAATCTTACCTTATGGCGATGCATACTATTATGCCGGTGATCACCATGACAACAGAAAAGCTAATTGCTAATGCTATTATAATCGTTGGGTTGATCCCTGCAAATGATATATGAAGTGGATTTACAATTAGTTTAATAAATAATCCCAGTTAGCCGTCTTCAAAATTTAACTTATTGACTTTCATACGAGCATGGCGACTTCATTTACTGAGATTTTGGTGACGAGAATACGGTTTCAGACAGTACCTGTTGAAAAGCAAAACCTATTTTGGTAGCCACATTTGGTAGTGTCACCAGGAGGTATCCCGGTCACCGGCCAATGGATTTTCACTCCTGGATACGGGATATACTGGCCGGTATTCACCATATAGGCTCCGAATTTCTGCAAATGTGGCATTGAACGAGTGCTTACTATTGCTGACAAACCAAAATGTACAATCATGTGTCTCTTTCATTCGTAATTTTTCTTTCTTACCTCTCCATCTTTTCTTTCCCTTCTCTTGGAGCGGTTTTCATTCAAGTTGCAATAACTTGTAACAGGGTTAAATGATATTGTTTTCAGAGAGAGAAGGCAGTCTAGGTATAAAGAATCATAGACATATGATTTAAAATAATTAAGGAATGGTGAATTTAAACTTGATTTAATAAGAATACATTGTTCTAATGCTTATAAAGTCATTCAAAACTTGATCATGTAACTTGACGACGTGCGATTTTGATATCTTGGTACGGTCGACGTCAAGTGTTAGTTCACATGACGTCACTTGAGATGTTATCTTATTGGGACCACGTAACCATTCACAAAAAGTACACACACACACACACACACACACACACACACACACACACACACACACACACACACACACACACAATCTATCTCTCTCTCTCTCTCGTCAGTTCATCGTACAATTATTTGATCAATTTGATACACCACCGTAAACATTTACGTTGTTGTGTACCGGTTATTATTTCGTCGATCCACACGCAGCGTGTTGGAGTGAGGTCTGGCCCCGAGATCACGAAACTTTTTGAGTACGATTTCATGCTCATGCTCAAATTTTATTTGGGGATTTGTGAACAAAATTTTGAGTTGAGCATGAAATCGTACTCAGAAAAATTTCATAATCTCGAGGCAAGATGTTGATTTTTCAATGTTTATTTCTAGTCTATAACTAGATTAATAATCTCCAACAACGTGAATATGTTCTTTACAATGTCCAATCTACAAACTACTTCACCGTCATTTATGCTAAATATAAAAATCCATGCTTTCACGTTGTACTCTAGCCGCTGTATACCTCCGTATAGTCTGACGGTTCCTCAGTTAGCTAGACTAACGGTGTTTCTATAGTAAAGGTATCTCGTCCGCCAGCCATCAGCGCGCCGCCATGCGGCGGTCCTTGCCTGGGGTTAGCTTTTGCGACGACACAGGGAACCCGGATGGTTTATCTATGTGTTTAATGGTAATGCTTACCTTGAAGGTACCCGTTTTTGGATCAAGGTCATAAACAGAAAGGTCGGAGTTCCTGCTTCCTTCCGCATTCACCATTACATCACCGTATACTCCTGCGAAGATACATTGCGATATGAGGAACTCGTTACGTGTTACGTAGCACTTATGCGACCTTGCATAACCCTCTCGTGCGTGCCCGATCGCCACGCATAAGAGGTCGCTACGAGAGTGCTTATTATAGTCTCGTAGTAGATAACAGAGCTTCATGAAACGACATCCTCGAGGCATTTTGTATATGCTAACTCAAAATCGTACACAAAATGGTAATATGTAACCTCTAGGGAAAGGTCACCATGAGATACATAACGTTTTAATGGACATTTAAAACAAATCTATGTTCTACATGTAGTATATTACATTGACGATATCCTTCATCAGAACCTTTAGCTTTCCGATATAAAGAACCTAACGGATGTTTAAACGCGTTTCTTTGGGGTTCATGCGTTGACATAATAAACGAAAGGCTTGTGAACATAAGCCACACATTCTTCCGAACCTTCAGGAAGTATAAGTCTTTTTGAAATAAAGGCGCGTACACACCCAACACCATAACGATAACGATATTATTGAGAGAGAAGAAAAATCGCTATAAGCGCAACATGTAATAGTAGCCTACCCGGTCACACTGCAACGATAATAGTAACGATATTTCATTAGTGTGTCCATAGATAATAATTTGGAATAGTGTACGGCAAAACACAATTCGAACGTTGTTCTCGGTAACGTTATATCGGGCTTGGTGTTACCGCAGCTTAAGAATCATCTATCAAAGGCAAGACCCTTATACCTGGGTATGTCCTGTTCCACAATCGTTCAGAAAATGCAATTCCATTTCTTGGATCTCCTCCCTCGGCTATTGTCTCGTTGAAAACTTGCGCAAATACCGTGAAAGAATCGTAGTAGCTGGCTACTATTAAGTGAACCTGCAAGGGCAAGAACAATAACCTTTACATCTTGATTACCAATTTCATTAAATTTCTTTTTCAAAATAAAAAATATATTTAAACCATTAACCAAGTACAACGTATAAGTGGAAAAGTGCACGATCGATCTAGACATTTACAACAGACGTACTATGAGCCTGGCCCACGTTCCACAGAACAATCGTAGCGCTATGAGAGTAAGTCGCAACTCCTTAGCAACTCCATGATAACGTGCAAGGATTACGACTATCGTAGGGCTACGATTGTTCTGTAGAACGGGTCCCTGGACTACGTTCCACAAAACGATAGTAGCGCTATGAGAGTCATAGCTGCATGTTTACGATTCCTCGTTCTACAGAACAATCATATCACGACGAGTCGTGGGCTCCATATTAAGGTACATGAGTTACGACTCTTGTAGCGCTACGACCATTACGTTGAACACTTTCGGGGCACCCTTTCATGAAGTTATCATATTCACCGCACTCTTGTATCTATGTTTTTCTTGATCCTCACTACGGAGTTGTCGTCATGTAGTTCACTATGGCAGGAACTGACGTAAACCTTGACTTACGACATGACTACCGGTACGACCCTTCTGTGAAACGCATGCATGGACTTTATACTACGTACTTTGCTGTCGCCGTAATCGTAGCCATAGTCACGGAGCGTCCTTTGTTTCACTTCCGCCTCAAAGGCTATGAACTCGGCGTTATCGAGTGGAGAATTCATCGTGAATACGAGACAACTCTCAAAAGCTTCTTTAGCCGCCTGTAAAACAATAGTATAGTGTACCGTACAGCATATGTACCAAGTGACATCCGCAGATATGCGCTCGGACCTGATAGGAAGGTTGACATTATGGCGGAAACGGACGAATGCTAGTAAACTTTTACGGACAGAATGTAAACGCGTTCAGTGTCATATACTGCATTCGTATACATATAATAGACAATCCCAGTGAAATATGAGCAGAATGATGTATAATTGTATTTCTTAAATTTCAAATATTGGAAGGTCCACCTCGTGGCCGTACACACACAAATATTACATGTATTCATACGCAAACAAAAGAGAACGAAACAGAAATATATTCTCAAGAATCACACATAATGAATACATGAATCTACATACACATACACATTAATTTTAATCCAACTACCAAACATGTATTTGACAATAGGTCCGCTACTCCAGTTCAATGTGATAGTCAGCCAGTGACTCCGTGCTTGGGAGACCTAGAACTTTCAAATAACAGTAGCAAGACTGTCGATACACAAGATGTTCCGTATACAGAAACTCTCCGTGCTAATATAATGACTCATGACTAATTGACAATATTAATACATATATCTACTGCCGACAACAATAACAATCATTCTGTTATTCCCCAGAGTTTAAATGACACAGTTTGTCATTCCAGTGATATCACAAATGATAGCATTCAAAATGTCGTTACTAAACTTCAGATTACTTGTGTAAATATATGTGGTCTGAGGAATCGCTTAGGGTATCTAGGATTTAATGAATTGGTCACCTCTGCAGATATTATAGAATTTCAAGAGACAAACACAGATGTAATCGACGATCTCCATATTGATGGTTACAATTTATTTATACAACACGGATCACATACATGTCGACGCTCTGTTGGTCTAGCACTAGCTGTAAGAACTAGTATTAAGTGTGTGTGTGTGTGTGTGTGTGTGTGTGTGTGTGTGTGTGTGTGTGTGTGTGTGTGTGTTCTTTCACTTATATCACGACTTGTCAGTTTTAGGGCAGGAGGAAATCCGCAACATCCATAGCGCTGAATGTTGCAGTAAACCTGCGAGCACCGGCTGGCACTGACAAGACCAAGGATGATAACTACATTGCCACTCTACAGACATCGCATTCTATCAATATCGCGTCAGAAAGGTAACTTCCGCGAACATTGATGCCGGGGCCCGGGGCGGCATTTGAACCTGGAACCTTTGGTTCCGACGTTCTACCACTGCGCTACCACCTGCCACAAATATGTACTAACATGATCTCACTGAGATTATTACGTACTTAAGGTTCTCACATGGCTATCAGTACTTGACAACCATGAGCGTCACAATTTAGGCAAAAAAAGTAAATGGCCTCAGGACTTTACTGTAGCCATACAAATCGTGGGTTGGCATGTTCTGTTTAATACCGCTTTATGGCTTAGTTGATTAGATGTCGAGTGGCATACTTGTCAGCGAGTATGGTCACTACATACAGTTCAGCGAACATCTACTCTACGACATTACTGAATTACCTTAAAACTATCTGACACGTGCAGCTTCTCGTTATTATAGACTAATATATGACCTACATTTGTTATATATTGGAGATTCAGCAATAAGTAAATCATTATAACGTAGTGTATGAACTACCGGAGGGGTTCAGCGAGTTTGCGGATATTGGCTTCCTTGATGAATACCAGGGTTATATGGCACAGACACCACTCCAGCTTCAGTCATTCCGCTTTGCCAGAAGGTCATTGGCCAAAAATACACATACACGAACCAATCAAATTCTTGATCCACATTCCCTATAGCCGGGGGGTCATTTCCATCTTAAGTTTGGTGTGTTCTGTATGAACTACCGAAATGGCAGATAACATATTTAGCAATGGTGTTCCTTGATCAAGAACATCGTTTGATCGTCTTGTTTTATGGTCAACTCTGTACAACTATCTCCTCTAATCAGAATGGAAACAAAAAATACTAGTATGTCATAAGACAGTTAATATTAGAAGACGCCACTGCAAAACATGCGGTATGATACTCCATGAGCTAGCGCCAATACCCGGTGAAAATCCTGCCTAGTGAAAGCAGGGTACGTGTATACTATACAACATATGCCAACTGTGAATGAAAGACTCTGGAACCTGGCTGTAACAGCCCTAATTTAACCAACCGAACATCGCAAGACTATCACAGAATTTAATGGTGTGGATGACTCATTTTCAATCTACAGAAGCCGATATTTTACATGTTGGTTGCTAATACAAGTAGTATACACACTTCCATATTTCCTGAGTACCTTGATTATTGAGAAAGTACTCGATCTTGCCTTCTGTGCTCTATTTTAGTGTTAATTTATCTTTTTATGCATATAGCATCTCTCTCTCTCTCTCTCTCTCTATCTATATATATCTCTCTCTCCCTCTCTCTCCCCTCTCTCTCCCCTCTCTCTTTCTCTCTCTCTCTCTCTCTCTCTCTCTCTCTCTCTCTCTCTTCCCCTTTCGCTCAACCACTCTCATTTAATACACTTATACTGTTCCCCAGACAAACTCCAGTAACACATACATACAAGTGTTGCATTCAACGTACGCTAATAAGCACTGGACTGACAATTATCACTGTTTATTCGATAGATAACGAACAATGCAATATACCAAAAACATCTTATCCACTTTTCGTAATTGCTTGAAGAGGTTGCGTCACACTTAATATCAAACAAGGGTTTGTCCGCGATAATCGTTGGTAACGACATGTTTTAGTAGACGGAACCCGTCAATCTATCAAGGCATGAACAGCATTAATTGGAGGTCCATGTGGCGTCTTAAACTGGTTTGATGTCACATTGTCGAGTTTTGCTATAAACATTTATTTAGACGGAACCAGGTTAAGCCGTTGGCCGAAGGGCAAAATGTCCTCTAGAAAACTACTTTACCTGCACATTTTAGGTGAATACTCTTTATATACATCCAATTAATAAAATAAAATAATTGAAAGCTCTTTCAGAAAATCAAATGTTAACACATCTAAGTTTGTTCATTGATGTGCTAACCCCCATTGAATATGGGTGTGGTCAACAAGAAAATATTTCATAAAACTTCATCATTTGGCTATATATTGTCTTTTAATAAAGATGAAGCATTCAGAAACCAGATGAAACTATATATTTACAGTAGCATTGGCTGTATTACCGTAACTAAGATAATATTATCTACCTTGTGTAATATTAAAGTATAATAATAATGAGTAATTGTATACATATGATATCGCTAACATAGTATTAATGATTTTTTTTAGCTAGCTGTATATATCCCGTAACATGTAATTCATGTCAGATGGATATAATATCCCCATGTAATACATTCAGAGAAGAAATGCAATTATGTGTTATTATTTTAAACATCTAAAGACAATGAAATTCAGAGAGTATAATGTATTTGATGTTATGGAATGCTTACTAATGTGCACTAAAAACTATGTACACATGAAATAGGAACCTTGCTTACGGCTATAATAAAGAATATATATTTAAAACATTTAATTAAAAAACGCCGAGTCCAGCCCGTCAGCGGCCATTTTATTATGACTAAAGAAAACAAATGTTTCAGTATGTATATTATTTTCGTTTTTGTTGTCGTTATTATTATTATTTTTATTATTATTTATTATTAATCCAGTAGACCACTGCAGATGATATTGTTCTGTGCCATGTCAGGTCCGTCTTCATTATCTGTATATCGTAATGCAACTCTGTTCTCTTACAGGGCATATTATATATTAAATTAATCTAGTCATTATCAGTATATCGTAATGCAACTCGGTTCTCTTACAGGGCATATTAAATATTAAATTAATCTAGTCACATTGTGTTTCATCAGATATTAGATGTTATACAAGACGTACGCCACTTATTGAAACGTTCTGAAATAATACGGACTTTTATACGAGTTAGTTTACTTCGATTGACTAGGTGCAGGAATGATGATCGGTGATTGGTGCGTCGATGTCCTAGCAAGATCCTGTTACCCCGGGGGCTGTGGGAGCCCGGGGGAGAAGCATTGTATGTCCAAAACATCTGCAGGCACCACACTGACCAGGAGACACGCCACAGGGCATTGATGGACAGGAACTGGAACAAGGAACAGACATGCAGGATTGACAGGGTGGTCGATCTAGGCATTGGTTTCAGTATGAGGAAGACAAATGAGGGAGGGAAAGGTGGCGATAGCGAGCGAGCGAGCGAATGAGTGAGTGTGTGTGTGTGTGTGTGTGTGTGTGTGTGTGTGTGTGTGTGAGTGAGAGAGAGAGAGAGGAGGAGAGCAGGGGTGAGAAAAAGCGAGAGAAAGAAAGGCAGAGAGAGAGTTAGATGTTCTCAGTTAGATGAAAATGAGGGATGGAGATTATTTGGAGAATGTTTGGATAAATGTAGATAAATAGATTGACAGATCATAAGGATTCATCTATTCCAGGTTTAACGGGGTACTTCTCTCGTCTTATTCTAAAGAACACCCGGAGTTCAAAGTATGAGTTAGATATGAAAAATATTTATGGTCATTTAAAAATTATCATCTGTCAGTGATATCCTGATAATCTGAATTTAATATGAACACAGCAACAATCAACAGCTAGTTTTACAACAAAGGTATATAAACGCATTATAGCACTATAGCACCATACAATGATCAGTTGCCTTGTGTTATTTGTACGATTTTGAGTAAGCCGTCAATAGGTAAGTTAAAATCAATGCTTAGAAAGCAAAAACCGAATCCATAACATATTTTTTTTAAACCCAAGCTCAGCACACAACTTGAAATGTGTTGTTCTTGTCAGCACATATAGGTTGAACTATAAAAAAATAAAAAAACAACGCATACTACACAACGTGACAATCAATCCGTGCATATGTCGAATTTACAATAGAGAAATAGACCACAAAAGTATTGACAAATTAAAATATCACTTCCTCAGTCCTGTGTCTCTGTGCTTAGGTGGACTGAAAACTATATTTCCATCCATCAATCTCTCCGCCACTCTCTCTCTCTCCGTGTCTCTCTCTTTCTCTCTCATTCTCTGCTATTAAAGACGTGTATGTATTCTCTCCGCTGTGCCAATATATATGTGCAGCATATCACAGTAGTAAGCATCTAATACTACTACCGTAAATGAGCTGATGACTACTCAAAATAAGTCAAGAGCTGCATACATTGACTGACGAAAACATGGACGTCACTACAACGTTTAACTTACAATTAAACAAATCTGTGTCAAGAATTATCCTCTGGGTCGGACTATGTACATTGTACCTATATGTTTTCATTGGTGTTGTACGTTGCCATGACGTAAAGGAAATGCGTCACTGAAACCTACATTCCACGTACAATCAACGACTCATTTGGATTCCACGGATCATAATAGATGTTCTCCTACGAAATAGCTCATTCCATGTGATTTAGGATAGAAATAACCTTTGGTTTGTCTAACGCCTTAGACGGCAATGATAATTCCTAATTCGCCCGTTCCCAAAGGCCCCACCTGCTCTTTGCTCAAGTACCGTTCTCATAGTTATGTATTCCGCTAATGAAGGCAACCACCAGGCCAGAAGGCTCCAGTAGAAACAAAAGATCCAAGTGTCCTAGATTTCGGCGTGCTAGGAAATTTCCCCCAGGTCATCGAGGGCGATGGTCCACTTGCATCACATCCGTGTTGCCACGTATTGTTTATCATATTGTCTTATTAATAAAACATTGACATATATGACTTTGTTACATGATTACGGTTTTATACCATCAACAATTAAATGCATTATGAACGTGAACGTCTACAACTATATTTCTAGTACACTCGGATCGTCGTCAGTGCAGCAGCCGCACCTGTTTGCTGGTTGACGGTGCTAGGCATGTCCTGCAGACACGTACAAGCTCAGAGGTATCCAGCGGAAGACGTCGTCCCTAGAAGAAGCTCGAACTCCGGGCTCCGCTACGATAATAGTCTATAGTGGAGGACCCAGCGCATAGAAAAGCTTGAGAGTTGTATACCGGGGAACCGTTGCATAAAGCTCCATCTTGTATCAAGTAACATGCTATGAGGCCATAGCACAAGTACTATAGATGTATTATTTTTGCTGATACTACGACAGATCGGTATGGTCTATTGGTGGATTAGAGAGTTCTATGATAGGGTATACTAGGGTATTGCTTTTCACAAATAGGTTGTAGTGGTATTCCGAGCATTTATCGATATTTTCGTAACTTCCTACTATAGTAATAGCATTACGTACGTCATGTTTTCGTAACTTCCTACTATAGTAAAAGCATTACGTACGTCATGTTTTCGTAACTTCCTGCTATAGTAAAAGCATTACGTACGTCATGTTTTCGTAACTTCCTACTATAGTAAAAGCATTACGTACGTCCTGTTTTCGTAATTTCCTGCTATATTAAAAGCATTACGTACATCCTGTTCTGTTTTCCGTCCCGCAGTACCACCTCTTCACGAAACGCAGTCCTGGAATCAACATGCTAAGCTATTATAAAAATGTTGAAATCAAACCGTGAGAAGAAACTCATCGATTCAGAGGTCATCGCCAATGTATCGTTGGTGTAAGTTAGTGTACACTGTTACATTTACAATAATGTCAAGCATTTTGCTTGTTACATTTACAATAATGTCAAGCATGTTGCTTGTAATGAATTACATTTACAATTATGTCATGGATTTACCTCGTATATTTACAAAAATGGAAAACATTTGATTGATACAGTGCCATACTCTTGTTAGGAATTTACATCCATTACAGCCATAATCAGGCAGATTAGTCATATCTAGCGGATATGAAGATATGGATAAATTTGTTACTGTAGTAGGATTAATTAGAAATTTGATTCCAATGCATTATTAACGTAGACGTAAGTTAAAAAGGCAGTGCAATTTTAGGCTATAGATTATAGTGTGACCATACCCGTAGGCAATTGATACTAAACAGAAATGAGCGTTCATGCTAAAATAGCAGTGCGTCTAAGCTAAATATACGTGACAGCTTTGAGATATGGCGTTAACTGTGAATATATCGCTGTTTAGGTATTCCTTTTTTTAAAGAAAGAAAGTGTACAATGCAACGACTACAATGATGAACGACAGGTCTGTTTTTCAAGCAATGTTGATATATCTCCACAGACTCCCGTCAAATAAATTAGTCCTATTTGAAAATATTTTGTAATAATAGTCCATTAATTGCATAGATGCTGCCCTCGATTGTTCCTATATCATTGCTCTGAGACAACGTCTCTGACAAACAACATCATTAACAAGCACAAACTTGGTTAATAACAATGAAGTCAGAAGAATGCCGGACAGGCGAGGAATAATTTACCGTATTCTGACTTCTCATATCATTATTAGTAGACCACTGCTGTAACCTTACATAAAAAATCGACTTAAATGAAAAGAACACGTTAATTAGAGGTAGACAAAGCTACATGTTCTGTTCTGTATACCTGGCAGTCGACTTTTCATTTAATGTTATTAACGTACCATAGAAGTACACACATTATTGTAGTTTTAGCTGCATTCACATTGAACGACTTTGTGTCTGCAAGGTCCTGGAGCGAGACAGATTCTAGATATTTTGAGAAAATACGTTCTGGCCTTGGCCATCCACTGGCCATCCATTGACCATCCACTGATCATCCACTGATCATCCACTGACCATTCACTGACCATCCACTGACCATCCACTGACCATCCACTGACCATTCATTGACCATTCATTGACAATTCACTGACCACCCACTGACCATCCACTGACCATCCACTCCACTGACCATCCACTGACCATTAAGTACAAATACACGTTCAAAAATACAATGCTCTTATGTAACTGAATGCGCATTCATTGATACTAAACTTATGTCGTTGTACTATTCAAAAATTATGCAAACGAGCTATTTAGGTTCCAATAAGATTACTAAGATTTATGATGACTGTCTTCTAACTAAAATAAGTTCCAACCCTTTTCTTTATGACCGTCACATTTGTGATAGAGGTCCTTGTACACTATATACTAGTTTGCATTTAGTTTCGCTATGTAAATTCCCTACTCGTGTTTTCCCCGTTCAAATTCCGAAAGGCATTATTACGACACGTAAATCTCCCAAGGACATTAAAAAAAAACATAGTTGAGTTAGACTGCAAAAAATTATGACATCCTATGTTCTGCCGATCTGTATTCACTGGTTTTCCGGCCATTGTCATCACCTGAAGACTCTCTCCAGAGATACACGGCACGGAGTTGCAATAATTTATCCCTTGTTCAAGTGACAATGGAGTCTTTAATGTACAAGATTTCAGGCTTTTAGTCAGGCAATACTCCCACTGGAGAAATAAGATTATAAATAAGATCTATGTGTTATCTGAAAGATGTCACAGACATAACTGAATTTAATTTACAAAACAGAATGTATAAAGTTAAAAGAAAAGGCTTTTTTTTTATAAGCAAATGTTCTAAGTATCAAAATGTTTAATATAATGCACAATTAATAAAACTGGGAAGTTGTCAACAACAGTGACCACAACAAAGACATCATCAGTGACGTCATCAGTGACAAGAAATGAAACACCATCAATTGATATGTAATGTATTTAAACATGTTTCATCAAAGCTATCAGCTCCTTTCTGCAGCAATAAAAGATGTCTTTATATAGTTCTTTGGGGATTACAATATATAAATTACAAAGATCTTAGTGTACAGCGGAAGGATATGGCAGTAGTGCGGCGTAGTAATACACACAGGAAGACACGTAACTGATCAGTGACTCCAGTGCAGTCTATTTGTAACGTTAATTTTCAAAATTGTCCCCTAAATTAAAAGCATTTAAAAAAGATTTATTTTGCTTTCTGAAATAAAACCAGCCCACAGATATAGACTTTGGCCAATACAGTATTCTTCCAATTTCGGATGTATAACCGAAGTGTATTTCGCCTCGTATGATAGGTACAATGGACGACGATATTGTAATCATATTGTCTTCTAAATCAAAACAACGGATATATTTCTATGTAATTAATTTTGATTAAATATCTCATCGTCCCTCGGACACGATCTGTCAAGTAAGTAGATTAGTGGCCGTTGTCCTGTCTCCAATATACGCCCAGTTGATGTCATTACAATCACATGGACAGGACTGTAGCCGGTGACTGTGGTGATAAATAATACAATGTCATAAGAAGTTAGGTCATTTATTGAATAACAGTTTATACCATGAAGCCTAATTAGCATATTAGAAAAAAATAAATTAAGATGCATATCATTGAGTTAGCACAGATAAAGACGCATGTATTTTTTTCGAAGAATTTTAACATTGAGTTTTGAAGAACTATATGCATGTATTTCCAATATACAATAACCTAATTCATGCTTGTTAAGTTGAAATATTTAAAATAATTCAATTATCGAAGAGCTAATTTATAATCGACTATTAAATGTGTGTACTCAAACCATAAAATGAATGCAGTTACATAATGTCTCATAGATGACATTAAATGATAAAATATATATTACTGATATAAAATTAACCAAATAAATTAAGTGTCGATAGATATTTTTTTAGGCTTTCTAACAAATATCGGAACTAGGCTGCAGGAGTCTGGTGTCATTATTACTCCAATACGTCTGCAAGTTCTTCAAAAGTTCCCGGAGTCTGTAGACGTGTGGAAATTCCTCGCTGTTAAAATGACATAAAGATAAATGATATGTCCAATAAGGCAATTGGCCCTTAATTAATTTTGTTGAGTATGTATGGAATCTGAAGACGCCACGTTATTTGACTAAACTATTGTTGAACATATTGAATGCTGATGTATGTTGGTTGGAAGTACTAACATCAGTGGTGCCTTTCCCCCAATGCGATAAGCTGGTACAAGCATACGTTTACAAACACAATCGGACTATATGCATGTACTCCATGATTCAATAGAAGCAGGTATAGTATGTATACATGTTAAGCTGATAGATGCCAATTCCACTGCAGGCTTTCTCGATACATTTTACTTAATCCAGCTTTTAGGACCATAACTACGTCCAATTCTTAACTTGCAAAAGATTTTATCGTCGGTTTAAAATGTGTCTATGGATCAAGAAAACGATACCCTGCCATCACTTATTCAATGATTACTACTAATTCCCCCCTGGAATCAATTTACATGAAAATCTAATAAGTGCTAGTATATTAAAGCCTTAGGGATTACCTTGAACAAATATCGAAGTGTGCACACCCTTCGGGAAATACTCGACTTCAATAATTCTGAGTTGAATGTGGACTGTATTGTCTCCTAAACTCCTGGAAAAAAGCTAAGAATTTAGGCTGTATGGTCCACGGTATCCTTTAACATAGCTCTCTCATCCGCTAAGCGACCATAGTGCCCTCTTTGCAGTGTATTAGCTATCGGCAAATATAGCGTTATGGTCTCTTAATGGATATAAATCTTCGTGAAAGGATACCCAGGTAGCTGCCCATGCATGTATATGTCTAATATGTAAGATCTAATCATAACGCTAATCAGAACATATAATATAGCCCCGGGGCACATGTAGGAACCTTGCCATACATGATTGTGCAGTTTTGGTTCCTTTTCGATGGAATGTGATTGAAAATATTGAACACTATTTTGTTATTATACTATTATAAAGATAATTCAATGTTCACGAAGAGAAACTGCCAATATTTTCATCTTGATGCCATTTACCAATATAATTTTACTACTGCTCCTATTAGGGAGGGGTAATGTTGTAGTGAGCGTTTCAAAATGCCACAGTTTACTTTTGGTGGATGGAGTGATGTACTCGTGCTACTTTAGTCGTAACTCCGTTGTGCTATTTTTATGCATTCAACCACTGCAGTAAATTATTTCATATTGACATCTTAATTGCATTTCAACCTGGTGCACTCTCAGCCTACGTACATGTTTGAATTCAAAGTTAGAAAAAGTAGGTAATACCAGATTTTTACTCTAGACAAACTCTGCCATATATAAACAGAACTGCAATGAAAACCAACACAAAGGCACCGGTCTGTTTAAATTCGTTTAGCTTGGTTTTATTTCTCTTTCTTTATGTGACAGAGCAGCTTTCAATTTAAGAACATTTCATTCACATCACGTCTGGTCAGTGTAATGATGAAATGCGGAAAACAACTCTAGCTCCTATAGCGCATACTCTTACAGTGGAGGTGAAGGGGCTGGTGACATCGCAAAGTTGATAACTAACTACACTCTACGAGTGTAGACATAGCATCCGGTCATTCCCTCATCGGTCAGGGCATTTCCTCGGACATCGGTGGGTATGTCGACTCGAGACCGACGATCTCCCACCCCCACTGCAAGTATTCCCAGCCCCACGTTCAGATTAAGACGACTCATAACGGTTAAACATATCGATGTTAACGTGTGAAACAGCTACATATAAATCGTTCCTGCAATCACAACTGCATTGCTTCTTAGCGGATTCCTAGCTACAATGTTGTCATTAAAAGGTTCCATTTGGACAGCATCGTCGTCTATTATTGAAATGCGCGTTGTGAACACGGGTGGTCGTTATAATTGATAATTTGACGTTAAATGACGGGGGCACAGACATTTAATCTGAGCCACTGTTTGCAACTATTTGACATTTGGCAGTGTTTCAACACCACGGGAGGATTTATTAATAAGTAAATCCAAGTTAATTGTCTAGCTCTAATACTGTCCATTTTGTTTCTGTGGAATATGATTTACATGGTTTTGTAAAGATATATCTCAGCGCGATATAGATAGAAATGTTAGTGTTATTATGACCCACAAACCATGCTATATTGCGTGTATCTCTCTGTAGGCCCATACTATCCTTATTTTAATGACATTTTCCAAATTAATACTTATCGCTGACGGCAAACGATGGGTGTATTCTTGGTTAGAGCCTATATTTACTGGCTAGACGAACAATAATGCTGATTCAACTGAGATATGGAATTAGGCACCCATTGGCAGATGAATATTCTATTTCAGTTTCCATTCCCAATGTCACGGGAAATAATTAGAGATCCAATGTCGAAAATGTAACTGAAATACAGGTGTATGATTAGTTAGACCAGCATAGCTTTCAAGTTAAGGAATCGATGTGGAATTGTTTGTATCTCAATTCCCTGTAAATACCGAGCATGAAAACTCTCAAGCTGTATTTCTGATACATTGGAAATGCTCAATGAAAAAATTTCGCTATGGCGTATTCATATATATATATAATAATAATAATTAATAATTATCTTCCATGATGAACAAACAAACATGCAATACGGTGATATACGCATTCGATATTGAGTGAAATTGAATTTAAAAAGAAAAAGAAATGAGAAAAATAATAGCTCATTCTACTTCCAGGAAAGATTTGCGAGTGATATGAAACGTGGGGGGAAAAAGTGACTACTCATTCAATTTGAATCTGTGTTATTCTTTTGGTATAAAAATGAGCTGACTGATGTTTTACTTACAGCGGATACGTTAACTCTTCTGGGTATAAGCATCCTAAAATTATATAAAATAGATACATTTTACGTACAAGGGTTCATGTAGTGGTGATTTCCGGAAATCATGTGAAGCTTGGTGTACTTGACTCCTAGAAATCATGTGAAGCTTGGTGTACTTGACTCCTAGAAATCATGTGAAGCTTGGTGTACTTGACTCCTAGAAATCATCTGATACTCCGTTGATGTCGTTCCAACATGTGGAATGATAGCGTTCCGAATAAGTGTCGTGAGTTTAAAACCTAATCTTACATAAAGCGGTAACAGATCTGAAAGGATATTGATCCTAATTAAAATCCATGCTGATTCGAAAATGCGTTCTAAAATGGAAAAGAAGATAAATGGAATTTTTCTTTCACACGGAACAAATGATGTCATAGGCATTGCCCAAATATTCCGTTAACAAGCAATTCGGTGTTACTATTAGTGATTACATATAGGCACGAACAAGAGATGGGGGCGGGGAACGGTTATCGTAGATTAGATTGAGTACAAGTTTCACCATTAATCGATACGAGAGATAAACAGCATATTTCCCAGGACATTTTAGCAGAGATTGAGTAATCAATATTAATCATGTTCTCCAATTAAATTGAAACAAAAATATCTCAGAGTATTTCTTGTAATCTCTCTGAGCATTAGTACACTTCGTCATGTAGGAAATGTTTCACAAAGACAATGCTAGGTGAAACTATATCACAAAGACAATGCTAAATGACACTACATCACACAGACAATGTTAAATGCCATTACATCACGGCTTCTACATAACAGAACAGAGTGTGTTCTCATAATAAACACATACTGTGATATGGAGAATACTAGTACATACATTTACAGTAACGGATGTACACACACAGATAATAGGGAAGCATACGCATGACGGTGGTCATGTAGGAGCTGTTTCACAAAGACCATGCAAAGTGGCACTACATCCCGACTTATACACACGTATAGTAGTCAGGTAGGAGCTGTTTCACAAAGACCATGCAAAACGGCACTACATCACGATCGATACACACGCATAGTATTCAGGTAGGAGGTGTTTCACAAAGACCATGCAAAGTGGCACTACATCACGACTGATACACACGTATAGTAGTCAGGTAGGAGCTGTTTCACAAAGACCATGCAAAGTGGCACTACACCATTGCCGCTACACACCCACAGTGGTCATGTAACATTCATCACTTAACACCTTCATACATCTCCATCAACACAAACCACGAGACACGAGAAGGATAGCAGTATCCAGTGTCTACGGTGATGTGGTCGTAAGTTTAACGATATGTAATATATAGGTGTACCTACATTAGTTGCATGTGCCATCAGCTGAGATATGATTCCATCAGTTGTCATCTAGTTCTTAATACAAGCATGGCCTGGTCACCGTTCCACAGAATGATCGTAGCTCATGTTAGCGAATAGGAGTTTTTTACAACCTTTTTATTTTTGTGGCTTTTTATTTTGTTTGCGTTTTTTGGGGGTTGTTTTTTGTTTGTATGTTTGTTTGTTTGTTTGATGTTTCTTTTTGGGGGTATGTGGTGGTGGGGACAAATTAAAATATACTGTCATATTAACGCGTCTCGCCTTTAACAAATAGCTTTTACGTGATCGGAATGTTGCTGAAATGTCACGTAGCGTGGCGTGAAACAACTGGGACAGTCACAGATGAATATACAGAAACATTATTCCATAACGTGAAGAGGTCTCAAACTGATGTTGCTTGACCATCATCGCGTCTTATGTGTTTGATAATGATTTAACACTGCAAACAATAGACGACTTGAGTCCAGACGTTGCAAGTTAAACACCTCCCTGTCATACTAGGTAGTGTGACGTGGTATTTAAGTCAATTAATCTCAAGTTATTAGATGACTGTGGAGACATACATTCAGATGTATGGACCCTTAACCTTTTGGTGCAATGGAAGTTCAATTTCAGCCGTCCTATTGCGCAAATGTTATATGTTTCAATCCCGTTATACTACGAGAGTGATAGACTACTAAGAGTGCTCTGTCTTGGTAATATTAATTGGAACTTATCTGATTGAGATAAAGTTTGACAGGTAAGTATTTTGTGTACTTGTTGTTGTATCTGCACGTGTGTGTGATCTAGCTGATAATATTAAATATATTATTGACCATTATTAATAGTAAAGGAGTTTAGTTATTGATCACCTAAAACATATTACAGTAATGTAAATATTTGAGAAATTGTTACTAAACCAACCCGAGACACATTCATTCAGCCTTTTTACATTGTATAACATAATAATAGTGATTTATTTTATGAAATATAGGTCATATACAGTTTGCAACCAAAATAGCAGCGGTATTTTGAGAATAAATACGATCCTTTGACATTTGGTCAAATAGGAATATCAAACAAGCGCTTAAAAACTGAGTACGATGTTGTGAACAGAAATTTGTCATACCTATTCAACACATTATTCTTAATCATGATATTTGTTCTCTCTTATTATTTCTTATGTCGACATGTTGTTGAATAACTATCAGTATGACGCTGTCAATAGATACGTTATTAATAACAACAGCAGAGAAACGTATGTGGTGCATACAGTCCTCTATTGTCATGATATCATACTGTAAAGTATTACCGGTAATAACATTTAGGATATTTTACCTAATAGTACCATTGATTGTATCCTAGTCTGTCTTTCTGCTGAAGATGTTGGGTAAATCTCCTCATGATATTTCAGCAATAAATTTGATGTGTAATTATATAATGTTTGCTCGGAAGTGTTTACTGTTTCGGATAGCAGTATTCTGCATTATTCGACATTATTCTTCATCCAAATTGATAAATAATATTTCAAATATATCATTAAGCATGTTAAGAAGATGTCAAAGGTATGCAGACTACTGCGATACGTCAGTAGTCTTGGCTGGGATGTTTGTCGATACGTCAGTAGTCTGTATTGGTTGGGATATTTCTCGAAGAGCCGTTTCATCGCAGTAGTTCTGATTATATGGAAAAATAGACAGAGAATGCCATAGGCGCCATGGTATAAACCATACAGTTGGTGATGTACAAGTTTGACTCTTTATGAAATACTGATGTTTTTCTTTCATTGGATTTTAACATAATCTATTAGTATAATATGACCATATAGCCGTTAATCAAAGCCCATGTCGAAATGTTCTATTTAATATACTTGTTATGTGATGTATAATTTAAGTGTGTCCGCCCTATCTACATGTAATAACTGCACTGGAGATGCCCGCCCTATCTACATGTAATAACTGCGCTGGAGATGTCAGCCCTATCTACATGTAATAACTGCGCTGGAGATGTCCGCCCTATCTGCATGTAATAACTG
>JAUTBT010012256.1:0-23628 GCA_032361225.1 Lepetodrilus schrolli
ACTAATAACTATGCAAATTAGGGAGCTAATTTCACATGACATCATTTTCATGTGACGTCATACTACTATTTATAAATGCTACTGTATGGACATAGTAATCAAGCTGACAATTATGATCGGAGACTGTGCTAATCGACTAGATTTAATATATTCACAATTTTTAATAAAAAATAGAATTATGTTAAAAGTTATTTTACTTTGGTGTATTTATCAATGAGTGAAGCGGTTTACAATTTACTGACCTGCATGTATTCCTATGTGTAACTTTAAAATGTCGATTTACACGTTGATGTTTCCTTCTTATAAAGAAGTATTTAAGCTTCACATTAGATGATAAAGTGATTATATTCCCCGTGTCTGTAGGTATCGCTGAAGCTCGTCTAATACAAAGAGTATCCCTAAGGATGCAGGATATAGACGATATCTAAATACACTCGGTTAATAATCCCTATATATATATACAAAAGTGGCATTGCCCTTGAACTATGTCAGTAAATTCCAAAAACATGCTATATCTGTGTAGATACATAAAGGTAAAGATTGGCATCTTGATTATTCACTAGTAGTTGTGAGATACGAGGACCGTAATAGACGACTTTTAACGTGAGTAGGCTCAGGGCGTTCCGTTTAAATTATATTATTCGTGACTTATATGCTGCATGTCGTAACGTACGCAACAATTATGAAGGGTCACGCATATGGCTTAGATCCTGAAACATAATTTGTAGATAGACGTCTATAGCCTGGTGCCAGTTTAATGTAACATTGGTCCAAAGAATAAACCATAACACAAACCTTTCTTAATATATGCTTTAATACTAGATCAAGTTTAAAAAACAATAATTAAACAATCCTAGAGTATGTTGCTACAATTGAAAAATCAAACCTATATAATAAAGGAAGTCTACCCAACATACAGCCTAGATATGATATTTTGTTCACAATTGTTTTGGTATTATGCATATGTTTGGGAAACTCTCAATATGAATATGTTCCTATGGTTAACTTCCATCCATGATTTTATGCAATTATCACTTATTAATTTACATGGGAATACTCATAACATAATGACCAACAACAGAGTTATATATATATAGATATATATAGATATATATATCCATCATTATATATACTTGGAATTTATATATACTTGGCATCTGATTATAAATATGCCTACCAAGAAGGTAATATCAGGTATAATGTATCATAATTGATATATGATATGGTTCATAACATAGATCGCATGATGTGTATCTGACAGACCAGTCCTTATGTTTTGATGGTACAGTTTCCTTTAAGTCTGAACTTGCTTATGATGTTCCACAAGGATCAATTCCTGGCTCACTTTTATTCACCCTATATACAGTGCCACTGGGAAATATTATGAGGCTACACAATTTCATGCTGTCTCAGAATGTGTTGCAGATATTAGTGAGTGGGTGGAGAAACACTTTCTTAAACTGAATGAGAATATAACTGTACTACTAATATTTAGTTCCAGAATGACAAAATACAGTTTGGGTTTCCAGTGTTCAATAGGTAGGTAGGTGATTCTATCATTCATCCAAGATCCAAGGTGAGAAATCTGGGTGTGATATTTGACTGTTAACCTAAATTGTCAGCGTTCTTACTATCATCTGCGAAATATCAGTCTGATATGATTGATATAATAATGTAGTTCGTATATGTAGGCCTCGGGCCCATGTACAATTGTAGTTTAAATAAACGCCGAGATTACATAAAATCCTTTCTGACAATAATAGCACATTTTACGAATGTACATACATTTACAAGTATTTGAATATTTGTTGTTGATAATAAATGGTGCAATGTCTGCATAGAATATACATTGATAGTTTGTATATATTTCATTCTTAAATCGGTGTATAATGGGCATATAAATTTAAAAAAATGAAATTCATCTTCAATCATATGAAGGTTGCAACATTGACCTATTCTTTCCTTCTTCGGTAGCCCCACCCAGCGACCGGTCGTTATGCGTAAGGGAAGTTCCCCTGTTCTTAATAAGAAAAATTGCCTACGGAATTCCCATGTATTTAAATCCAGCAAGTACGTTTCAATATTTAGCAATGATTTGTATTCTGTGTATATATATAGTCTACTATTGTTACACGTACTTTCATACCAGGCTTGCTGATTACAATCTTTCATTCTTCTTACAAACGCATCAATAAAACTATCAGAGTCACCCACATCCTGCGCTATCCAAACATAACCAGAACCATACTGAAACAATAAATATCTAATATGTGTAGCCCCATTAACTCTATTTACATGATCCAATGATACTAGAAGATTGTAGCACTGTTTGGGATATCTGCAAACAGGCATATGTAGCAATTGGCACCAATATTTAATGCATTTTACATGATAAGAAATGTACAAACCAAACAATGTAACTCAGCAGACAAGCGGCAGCTACCTTGATACCAGCATATGTCACTTCACGGCTTGACTATTGTAACGCTCTACGTTATGGCTTCCCAGACCAGCTGATTAGTAAGCTCCCAAAACTGCAAAACTCAGCTGCCAGGGTCATCACTCGCGCAGTTCGACATGACCATACCACACCAATGAGACTGTTACACTGGCTCCCTATCAAAGAGCTGATCGAGTATAAGGCGCTACATGGCCTAGCACCAGTATACCTAACAGAGTTCAGAGTTCAGACTTGTTTTTTTCATACCGGTATTACCACCCACGGTGGTACAAGAGTAAAACAAATAGATATGAATCGATTACCAATCTGCTTCAGCCTTACGTGTCATTAAGATCATTACGGTCACCTCAGGAACATCTCCTTGCCATTAAATCCTCTCGAACCAAGACATACGGCGGCCGGACCGTTCAGTCATCAGGCCCATGCCTATGGAATATTCTGCCATCTCACCTGTGATCTACTCAGCAGCTCAGTGCATTTACATCGCTCCTGAAACCACATCTGTTCAGTAGAGAGTATATGAACTAGTTCTATCAGAGACCAAATCCTCCAAATGCCTTAGAACATCCAGCATATAGCTGGATACCGGCGCTTAATAAATGAATATTTTGATTGACTGATTTATCGATACATTTCATATCAAAATAGGGTTCGGGTCCGGCTGCAGTGAAATGTCTTCAATAGATCTCATCAATCTGTTTTTAGAATGACTTATAAACATGTTTCATTTCTATTTATAGGCCAGGACGTGCACGTCCATGTAGAAGTTTGTCAGGTTACGAAGTCGTAAAGATATTGTCTCACACGTAACCTTCAAGTCATGGGTGTCCGGCTGCATTACCCTGTAATTGTGGCTGTGATGATCACGATGTACTCCTACACAGGTGAGTGTTGATTAGGAATAGCTATATACGTATTAAACCTCATTGATAATTTACATGTTAACAAGAACATAGTTGGGTTGCTCTTAGGCCGAGATGCTCTATCGTCAATGACTTGATTAACGGCATAGTGGCCAGAAAAAAATTGGAGGCAAATTCGACCGAGCGTGCAATCGACGTAACTTAAAAATATGCCACACATTCGTGCATACCTTGATATAATTTGATAGAATGTCAATTTATCTATCTAAAATGCACTTGCAATCTTTTAACGTAGGATAATGATGGATTGGTCTCCAGGCCCCCGTTTCACAATGACATCCTAAATTTAGGAGCTCCTAACTTATGACCCAGTTTATCACTTCCTAAGTTAGATGACGATCTAAGAAGGGATCATACTTGTGACGTCGTCGTGAAACACTTGTTGCGAGGTGACAACCTTTAGGACTGGTTTAGGAGCTCCTAAATAGTTAGGAGGCCGTCGTGAAACGGGGGCCTGAAGACGACACGGGTATCAACGTTCAGTGGTTTCGACGCGAGCAAGTATCCAGCCAGGTCTACATTAGAGCTTGATGTAGAGATGCTGTTGCGCGTATCTGTCGAACTCTTTACAGCGGCATTCGGTTGAAGGCAGTGGCCATACATACACTGGATGACGCTGTGAGGAGTTGGGTAGATTCGTGCAACGGCATTTGTATTGCGCGATTTGATTGGCTGGATACTCGCTCACGTCGAGATCAGGTTCAGAACGCTTAACACTGATACCTATGTCGCCTTCAGCAGTAACATCCATCACTATTCTACAGTAAGTGCATAGATAGATGAATGGACACTCTATCAAACTATTCCAAAGTATCCTCGAATGCATGTAATAATTGTCACTTATAAATGCCGATTGCACGGTCGACCGATTTACCCATCCCAGCTTTAATAGACCTGTACCTCTGCCGTCAATCCAGGCTGACGCAGATATACCGGTCAGAGGTTCTCAGCCTAGGTTGCTCTATGCATTTCCGCCGTTTTTTCCCCAAACGGTCGCCAACCCAAATCGCCCTTTTCACATGTAGGCTGTTAAGGCTCCTACAAGCATACTAATGATGTCTACACTCAAATAATCCATTAGGAAGACTTATACATGGCCCGGTCCGTTTAGTTTCTTGGTATTCAATGATGCAGATTCTGGCCCTGCACACAGATTTACCACTGCGAAAGTAATCATTTGATCATGAGGGGAAATCAAAGATCACCGCCAAACATTTCAACTGTTTATGCAAAGTGCGTTTTTCTATTGATACACACGACCCATCACCTGTCATTACAGGATGTTTAACCCTCTCCGTGTTGGAACGATCGCAGTTACTACGCTGTGTGGCCGTTCTGGGTCCCCCCAGCTGAAAAACAGATAGAGTTAACAACATAGATCAGGCGCCGAAATGGCAATAATCGAGTCAGCATTTAGTACATGAGTACTAATATATTACGTCAGGGGACCAGAATCTGATTCCTAGTTAGGCGACGGGGCTATCAGGTATCATCGCCCTGCATTGAAGCCTCGTCGTGTAGCTGAATCTGGTGCTGTCCTGTTTCAAGGGTGCGCCTACACAAGGGATCCCTCCTCCACACAGAGCAATATTCCCATACTGGCACACTGTGACAATACCAAGAAACAAAACATTCCGGGGGGTGTATGGTAAGCTTTAAATTTGAGCTCGTGTAGAATATGGCTCTCGGACTAACAGTTACGTGTCCGCTTTATGTACAAAGGTACAAACACATTACGTAAGAAGACACCTATAGCTATATTAGCAGTATGTTTACATGTAAGCCCGGATTGAGTAAAGACTATTCCACTATATCCAGAATTTCAACAGTTATGGCATGCTATTGCTAATTGTTCAATTCCATAACCTGATTTCATTCTTACAGTTTCAGGAGCTAAGCTGACTGTTTATCCTATAAGCAATGAATTTAATATTGAAGGAAGCAATCCTACAAAAACACTGACTCTAACATGCAGAGCCTCACCTGGTATCTTCAGCCTCTATGTATTGAGGATTGGTAAAACAACCAGGGGAAATAACGACATGAAAGATGTAACCAATGTCATTGTGTCTACAGAACTGTACGGTGATGCAAAAATAACGCCTATTGGAAATCCGCTCAGGAATCGAATGATCATATCTGGACGGATACCAGGTACGCAGTCTGTCAATTCCAAGTTAGAGATTGTCATTCGAGATCTCCGGTGTTCTGATGCAGGACAGTACTTCTGTTACAGTAGTACAGATCCAGTTGGACCATCAACAGACGCAGTAAACATCAGGGCAATAGGCAAGTATTCTAAAATTTTATGTTTTTGCAGTTTTTGTGTAATATATATATCCACTACAATAATCTGTCTAATTGGAATATTTCATCTGTGTTTTTGTGTGTGTGTGTTTTGGGGGTTAAAGTTACACCAAAGAAAATTGAAATGCTGTTGACGCCTCAGAAGACCATATATGACGTAGGAGATCAACTGAAGATCAAGTGTAATGGCGACCTCGGCAACCAGAACATCGATTACAACACCCCCAATAACAACTGGCTGTGGCGTTGGAAGTCCAATGGTAGTGAAGCTAACACGTGGAACGACTATCCTGACATGGACAGGGTTACGTCCACAGTAACAGGCGGACCTTCCTCAGACAGTTGCAATGCACAGGCGACCTCAATTCTGACCTATGACATCCGCAAGGCTCCCAACGGCCTCGAGTTTCAATGTGTTGCGTCTTCAGACAATAGTGTAAACGCAAACAGTATGATAATATATATAGGACGTAAGTAACCATTTGCACTGAATTATGTGTACATGCATAGCCATTTAATTGTGTTTGAATTGTGCACACACCAGATATATGGGTGTATTAGTATAGTAGTAAGAAGATAATGTGCATTACACGTGCACAGTCGGACTGTATTCAAATGTATGACACTCCTTCAGCTTAAACCATCAATGGGTCAATGGAATGTTCTATTCCCAAATCAATCAAATTACTGTACTGCTCCAGGTGACAGATAATCATAGAATGTTTTCAGATGGACCAGACTCTGTAATTGTGTCAAAACCTACTGGATACGTTGTATCTGAGACGAATGACCTGACCTTGACCTGTACAGCTGTTGCTTATCCTGGAGTGACCTACAACTGGCAGTATGAAGGTCAAACCACGTCCATTGGAACATCACAGACTGTCATAATCCGTCCTAGCAGACAGCGACGTGTCATTAAATGTACAGCGACGAACACACATACTGCACAGACTAAGTCAGGGACAATCACCCTAAAGGATGTTGTATGTAGGTCTTTAATTCCTATCACGTTATTAATAAATGTATAACTAAAGTAGTACCGCATGCAGGCTAATTCTGCTCAATTTACAGAAACATAAGATAGTTTTGTTTTATTACTAGACTGTTATAGCACTTCCTCTGACCGTAACTATTTCTATTTATTTAACCCTAACCCTAACTCTAACCAGGTTTTATTGAAAATTGTGATTGTATTCTATTCCAATTTAAACGTAAGTTAAGTTTAAATGACGGAAATCTTTAATTACCTGTATACAATTAACGGTGTTTAGAGCCGCTTTCAAGATTATTTCACTTGTATTATGGCTTGTCAGTTCATGGCATGAGGTAGCACTGAATGTTTCAGTACAAACAGACCAAATATAGTGTCTGCATTGAAACTCGGACGGTGAATTCCATATATGTATCAGACAGGTAACTTTCATGAACATCGATGCCGGGCTACCGGGACGGCATTTGAACCCGTGTCGTTTCGACACAGAAGTCCAAACTTTCTACCCGCATCCTGTTATCAATTGTATTTTTCGAAATATCAAATGTGAATGTTTCCGATATCCGAAATGGCCAAAAGCAAAAACGTCCACAATTGGCTTAAGCTTTCAATATGAAATTTGATTAAATAATACCATTATTATTTCACTAAATACCTGCAGTTTAATAAAGAGAAGGAGTAGGTATCTGATAAGTATACTATTTCATATGTATCACTATATATGTCAAGAGTGGTGAACACGTCCAAGGAAGTGGTGAAAACGTCCAAATATGGCAAAAACGTTAAAAGAAGTGGCGAAAACGCCCAAATATGGCAACAATAGAGGATGTTAATAGTAGTCACATATATAATGTGTTTAACAGTGAACACCACTCGTGAAAACATCTTCTTTCCCACGTCTCTCTATGAGAGATACAACCAATTTCACTAGACACATGAAATATCCTCTGTTATGCATTGTACGTTCTAACCAATTCTACACTGGACGTTTTAGCCATACCCCTTGACAATTTGCAGGGACATATTTTGGTATTCTGTGTCTGTGGCATTGGAAAACATCAAATCAATATTATGTTTGTCTGTACTCATTATGAAGCTTTTTGACTGAAATGTTAAATGCTAAGATATTTATTTCATGTTGGTTGTCTGGACACAGATTAGGATATATAGTACATTAAAAGTGTCCGTGGAGTATTTTCATGATATGATTTCTCACAAACTTTGGCATCCAGAAGGCTGAAATTTTCAGGATATATTGACAGTAATATCACGGACAGGACTCTGGAATATGAGTCATTTAGTCAACTGAATTAATGTAGAACAAAACATTACACGTGCAAGTCATGGGAGGATAGGCCTCACTACAAACACAATCTGACATTCAAAAGTCAGCCAGACCTTCAGATTAAACCCTCAATAGATGTCTACTGTTACAAGTAAGCTCTACATGATCAAACTTGAATGTTCTATTCTCAAATCAATCAAATCTTGAGTACTGCTTTGGGTGATTTTTTTCTAGATGGACCAGATTCTGTGATTGTGTCAAAACCTGGTATACAGTTGGTGTCTGAGACGGCTGAGCTGACCTTGACCTGTACAGCTGTTGCTAATCCTGGAGTGACCTACAACTGGTACTATGAAGGTCAAGCCATGTCCATTGGAACATCACAGACTGTCACAATCCGTCCTAGCATACATCGACGTGTTATTAAATGTACAGCGACGAATGTACATACTTCCCAGAAGAAGTCAGGAAACATCACCCTAAAGGATATAATATGTAGGTTTTCAATTCCTATCACATTATAAGTAAAAGTAATACTGCATGCATGCTCATTCCGCTCTTGATTTAGAATAATAGGAGATTTTGTTTTTCATTACTAGAATTATATTATCCCTGATACTATATCTAATATAGAGTGATATGACATTTGAAATTTGTCACATGCTGACTCAAGTAATCAATAACCAGTATTTGGAATGTGTCATATGATGACTCAAGTAACCTATAACCCAAGTGAGTGTAGTATACAAACTTCATCTGATCTTAAATCGTCTTTAACTTCACAATGGTATATTGAGAATTGTGATTTTCTTTCTTTTCAATTTTAAACTGAAGTACTACCACGTACTGAAGTACTATCAAATTATAATTATCGGAAATAAATACGCAGGTCTGCTAAATTAATATTAATAGATAAAATATCATTGGACACAATTGTTAACTATATTTACCAGACAAATATAATTCCCCCTCTCATCTATTCTACTAATTCATTATAATTACCAGACAAATATGATTCCCCCTCTCACCTATTCTCATAATTCATTATAATTACCAGACACATATGATTCTCCCTCTCACCTATTCTCCTAATTCATTATAATTACCAGACAAATAGTATTCCCCCTTTCACATATTCTCCTAATTCAGTATAATTACCAGACAAGTATGATTCACCCCTCTCACCTATTCTCCTTTCATTATAATTACCAGACAAATATTATTCCCCCTTTCACCTATTCTCATAATTCATTATAATTACCAGATAAGTATGATTTCCCCTCTCACCGATTCTCCTAATTCATTATAATACCAAACAAATATGATTTCCCCTCTCACCTATTCTCATAATTCATAATACTTGCCCTTTCAATGTTGCGAGCACAATTCTGACAATTAAGTCAGTTTAGTCAGCGAATTCCCTCCCAATGTCTCATAATGCTTTGTCTCCGCGGAGAGAGAACAACATCAACATCGGGTAATTGTTTATAACAAATGCCTCTTGTTATATTTAGAACAGATCGTCGTTCTCTTCGGCGAGACAGTCATATTATTATGGTACTTCTTTCTCTTCATATATTTCCATACTGGTATTAAGTTGATCTTGCCAACGTACATGAATATGTACTAACAACAATTGATCTTCACCACGAATGTTCTGCCGACTTCTACAAGCCAAGTAAAAATGTCATTAGATAATTGCTGATCAATTGTATCGCATGATTAACGTTATTGTAGGGCGGGAGAACTTATATTTTTACAAGTTCGCTCAACCCGAAAGAGTATAAGCAACCAGTATGGTAAAGTCATTCACCCTTTCTGCTATTTTAAATGTCCTATTATTTCACATGTATCGCGAAATCTGTGAAAACAAGTGCTTTCTTTGAACAGTATGAAATGTTATTGTACTTTCTAAATATAATTCCAATATACATATAATCATTCTAACGTACTTATTTGATCCTGATGATTTTTTTCTATCACCTAGTCCAAATAAGGTGGCATCATTTGTATAATACAGTATCTAATGACATACATTGACAGTATATTACCTCCCTCTGATCATAAATGTTCTTTGAATTACTGAATTTTCACTGAACAACTTATTATTTCACATATTATTTCTCAGTAATTCATACCTTCTAATGGAAATACCATCTAGTTTAATATGTTACACTATTTGTTTTCTATATCTCTTCATTGTTATCCTGTTATTTTTCGAAATATCCAAAGTAAAAATCTCCACCATATGTGAATCTATGCGATATGTATTCCATTTGGACAAAATATGTCTCCTGACTTAATCATTTCTAATGGATGACCTTTCATAGACTATATTATTTTAGTTGTAGACGTATTCGTGTTCCGTTTCGATATACCAATTGTAAGAATTGGCAACACATGTGCGCTTTCTGTAACGTAGGCGTGGACGTTTTTGGTATCCTGTTTATGTGGCCTTGAAAAACTAAATGTCATCAAAATAAATGTTATTATGTTTGCTTGTACTCATTATGAAGCTGTTTTTATCGAAATGTTAATTGCTACATTAATTATTTCAATTTTATAGTCTGGACACTGATTACATTTGGGCGTAAAGTGTTCGTGGAGAATTTTCATGACAAGTCTCCGAAACAATAGAAAAAGCTGGACATTTCAGGATATATTGGTTGTCATATTATGGACATAATTCTAGAATACGAGTCAATGGACTTCATGAATATCGTACAGAGCATTAACTGTGCAATGTTTGGCATGGATTTTGTAGTGATGCGTGATTGATACAATCAAGATGGCTGCCATCGATTTATTGATGGCCAATCACAGCTCTCCTTTTCATCACATGACAGAAATTGATAATGATAAATAGTAACGTCATAGGTCATGGATACCCAATCATATCTCTCCTTTTCATCACGTGAAGGTAATGGGTGATTTTCCATATTTACGTCATAGAAAGTTGTTCATTATAATTGCATCCAATCAAAATGATGTATTAATGGCGGCGCATCACAAGGGCGACAATCCGTCTTTTAATGCCTGCCAGATGCAGTGCATGTTGTGCATGGATTACAGTAATTTAGACAATAATTTAAAAAGTAATTAGGCTATTAATAAAGCTCTCTTTAGGTAAGTATAACATTGATATTCACAAGCGTACTACAGGGATTAAATGCGACCATAAGCCAATCGCGTTTTTCGCATTAATATCATGCTCGCATTGATTTCCTGATTTACAGTAATCATCATTATTATCATTTATCAATAATGGTGATTTAATCTAAAATAATATAACCAATAATATGTCGTGGATATAACATTCTGATTGTATGCAATTATAATGAAAGTCTGTCAATGGAGTCATTACGGAATATTACCAAATCCCGTCACATGGTGAAACGAAGATATTTGATTGGTCACGTGATTAAATGTAAAGCTAAAATTGCGTCCAGAAATCTGAAATGTTTAGGATATATTGGCAGTGACAACGCATTAAAAAATACCTACATGTCCACTTTTGGGCATGGCAGGATGGGTCTCAATAGATTTCACAGTCTGACCCTATTCAAAAGCATAGCAGACTTTGAGATTAAACCATTAATAGATTCCTATTGTAGCAAGACATATATCCGTGATCGTACGGATGTTATATTCTCAAATCGATCAAATTTGCGTACTGCTTCAGGTGATAGGTAATCAATGATATGTTTCCAGATGGACCAAACTCTGTGATTGTGTCAACACTTGGAGACTATGTGTCTGACGCAGCTGACCTGACCTTGAACTGTACAGCTCCTGCTTATCCTGGAGTGACATACAACTGGCAGTATGAAGGTCAAGCCACGTCCATTGGAACATCAAAGACTGTAACAATCCGTCCTAGCATACAACGACGTGTCATTAAATGTACAGCCACGAACACACATACTGCGAAGAAGAAATCAGGGAGAATCACCCTAAAGGATGTTACGTGTACGTCTTCAATTCTTATCAAGTCGAATTTCATTTGCCGTAATTAGATTTTACTACAGTATCAGATCAGTATAAATTAAAAATCTGACACAAATACTACAAATGAACCTACGGTAATCTGACTGTACAAATATTGATATTACGAATTACGTTCGTTTTTCTATCAATTGCCTAAAATTAACTTACGCATATACGCACATTTTTCTTGTTTTCTTTCTTCTTTTAAATTACGCACATGCATCCATTACGAATACAATAAGTCGTAGCAATAAACGAATCCACATCATGATCAAGTTCCTAGTCAATTCTACTTTTTAAATACAGTGCAGTTACAGTAGGCTGGTAGATCCACATTAATATACCCGTAGATATGAATGAGTCGCAGCGGGAATATATCCATCCATTATTTAATAAAATAATTACTAATTACGGATGCAAACAAATAAAATAAGCATGAAAAACAATGCCAAAAAGTGTTAAATAAAATATACATGGTCATGTAGAACATTGACAAATAGATGATAATGATAGGAAAATATACGATTTATAACTTTTCGTAAAATCAAATTTCCTTTACAAATGAGAAATGAATGAATTAATGAATGCATGAATTATTGCCCTAAGTCGCCGTGGGAATATTTCACCTATAGGCGACGACCCGTAGATATGAACCTGACTATAAAAAGGCTGATTTGAGAGAAATTGTGATTATAATTACAGCGTCGTTCACATAGGTATTGCCGTGTATATTTTTACAATGCATTGATTGTTGGCACACATTGCCATTGAATTAAAATATGGTAATTTAAATGCTTTCTCATACTCACTCATATATATATATATATTATTGGTTGAATGATTTGTTAACGTTCCAAAAATAGTTACGGATATGCCTATCCCAATTATTAAATTGTATGAGTGTAGAACTCTCACACATTTTAATGGTTGAGCTACTATGGCTCTAATGTTTGACAATTCATTGAGATATTTATATCACATCAAGTTGACGAAGTACGGTTGAGATCAATGTTACCACCTACACAAGTTCTGAATAATGTAATTCTTTGTTGTACAAACTATAGGTTACAGAGAACTAACCTTGTTTGCTTGGCTCATTTGAATATCTTCATTGATATTTGGGCCATTGACCATCATTCTAGCTAATACCAGGACATTATTCGATAGTGACAACATTATTTCCCTCTAATGCTGAATGCACAATATAATACAATGTATTGGCATGTCTTCACAATTTACCAGTCAGTCTATTGTTTATGAAGACAAACATGGAAAATATATATTATAATGGAAAATACAATACCCATACTATTAAATATTATGTTATAAATAGTATGGTATACATAAATAGTACAGGACACGTGGGGCAAATAAGGTTTACCAAAGGGGACAATTATACAAAGTGAGATGTATAACATAGGCACTGGACGACAGTAATGTGAAACATTTGCCAAATAATCAGCTACAATCAATTACAACTGATAGAATCATAACCAATTAGGATGATGCAAAGGGGCAAACATGTTTAGTAGTAAACCCTTCTACATAAATAGTTCCCAGGGTAGGGTCTAACATGTCTGTATCATACTTTAAATTAGAATCTTATTAATTATAATGTCTACAGTGATATCTTACAGAAATGTATTTTATGAAGTTCGCTATTGTACTGTGTCCTGTGGACTATACCTGTTGTTTTCACATTAAACAATATATTATCATCCGTTGCCTATACATTATTGAACAGCATCTATGATATATTTCCGATATAATAGGAGTCATTATTGATAATATTAAAGCATTGTTGATATCTAGTGATAACCTCATAATAGTATGCAATAACTCAATCGATGCCAATACATATTACATCTGGGTTTACCCATTCATGGAACAGTACGAATATGGTTTTTTTTAAGTGCAAAAACGTACCCCCGCTTCCTTGCTTGCTAGAAATGTACCTGTTTAGTTACAGATTTAGTTTAGATTTGAATTGTAGCATTTTTGACGGCATCGGAATTGTTGTCATCCTTTAGGTCGTTTAATGGTAGACATCCACCGAGTATTCCACATTGCATTTCTCTAGAATATTTCGAAGAGATTTTGTGTTCCAAATGTATGCTTACACATTATCCTGTTCTAGAAGGATTCTCGTGGTGTTGTTCAATATTCTATATCTGAGAAATGTCCATACTCCAGTGCAATATATTTTGTTGATATTTGGTATGTATCGCTCCGTAGACCGTCTTATACTATTTGTTTTGCCTTTTTGCTTTCCTCTGTAAATATCATTTGAGACCAGGAACATAGCTATATGTTTATATTTCTTTGGTTATTTGTTCCACTAGCTCGGCGTGTGTATTTCGCGGTTCTTGGAGTATATCTTGTTTATCTCTACGCCAGTATTGGAGATCTGTCTGGGCTTGTAGGAGGTGTAGGTGTTGTTTCCAACCTCGTGCAGACAGGGTAGATATTTCGCGGCCAAGCGCTATCTGATGTTCTTCGTGTATTTCGAATTCGGACTTACCCATACCCATAGCGTTCCCTTTACTGTCTCCATATCCAGGATATGTTTTGTACATTGCTATCAATGTTCCATTTCGAAATATAAATAATAAGAAATGTCAACACACACAGATGCACTTTCTGAAAAGGAGGCGTGGCACTTTTGGTATCCTGTTTCTGTGGCCTTGGAAAACTAAATGTCATCAAAATAAATGTTATTATGTTTGTTTGTACTCACAATGAAGCCATTTAACATAAATATTATTTGTTACAGTAATTATTTCAATTTTGCGGTCTGGACAATTATTGCATGTTGTGAAAGGTGTTCGTGGAGCATTTTCATGACATGATGTCTCAAATACTATAGCATCCAGAAAGCCGAAATGAAAATGATATTGTTGACAGGAACATGAATAATTAACATCACTCAGTAAATGTAAAACAAAACATTACAATTAGCTACACGTCCACTTTTGAGCATGGAGGAATGGGTCACAGTCTGACCCTATTCAAATTAGAGCATAATAAAACATATAAGTTCCTACTGTAAGAATAAACATCCGTGATCGTACTCGAATGTTCTATTCTGAAATCAATCAAATTTGCGTATTGATTCAGGTGATAGATAATCAGTGATATGTTTCCAGATGGACCAGACTCTGTGACTGTGACCAAATCTGCTGGAGACTTGGTGTCTGAGACGGCTGACCTGACCTTGACCTGTACAGCTGATGCTTATCCTGGAGTGACATACAACTGGCAGTATGATGGTCAAGCCACGTCCATTGGAACATCACAGACTCTCATAATCCGTCCTAACAAAGAGCGACGTATCATTAAATGTACAGCGACGAACACACATACTGCAAAGAAGAAGTCAGGAACAATTGCCCTAATGAATATTAAAAGTAAGTCTTGAATGCCTATCACATAATAACTAAAAGTACTGCTGCATGTGTTGTACATAGGCGTAAATAGAAATAGCATGGGTAGGAACTACTTGTATATCTGCATCGATTAAGTATCGATGCCCAATCACAGCTCTCCATTTAATCACGTGGCAAGAAGTAGTAATCTTCCACTGTCAAGTCATGGTTTCAGCTGTTCATTATTAATGCATCCAATCCGAATGCTGCATCCATGACAATTTATTGTTTATATTATTTTAGGATAAATTACGACCCCATGAAAATGATTCATACAATATGTGATGGATGTGGCAATTCTAGTGTGGCGTTACATATGCTCATTTTTAGTATTATTCATATGTAAAATATAACATTATATTTGCATGAATCCGCGCTTTCAGGCATGAAATGCCACGCAAAACCATCGAACTAAATCCGTTTACCTTTCGATGATAAACTATTGATTGTTTTGAAAATGCATATGGAGTCTATGTTTCTCATTATATATTCGAGAGGCGCCTTTGTATTCCCCTCGATGTTAGTCACGTGGTTAGAAGAGTACGCTGTAATTGGTCCTCGGTTGGACGTTTGACATTAGACGTCAGACGTATATACATTACCGAAGATGACGTCACGTGTGTATTTACAGAAATGACCCAGAATTTCAAACGCTCTGCTCGCCTAGAAGTCTAAGTAAATAAACAGACTGCCGGGAAAATATGCTGATCATTTGGATAATAAATCATTTGGATAACAGATCATTTGCATAACAGATCATTTGGAAGGAACTCAATCACTGAACGTGGTGTATGATAATCAGTTCTTTAAGTTTATACAACATGCATTTTATTTTTGAGTGAATTTAAATCCTTGTTACATTTACCATAGGCATAATGTTTCTTTGTACAAAGTGGGTGGAGGCTGGAGTGAATTCAATCCATCGGGTAATGTGGGAAAGTGTTCAGTGACGTGTGGTGACGGACAAACCAACCAAACTTACTCCAGATCCTGTACCAACCCTCCACCAGTTCATGGAGGGAGCCCGTGCCCCGGGAACAGTTCTAAAGTGGTTTCTCAGCCTTGTAACACACAGCCGTGTCTATGTGAGTACTCTAGATTAAATGACAGAAGAAAGATCTGGCATGTTAGTACATAAAGCCAATTGAATCCAGTGAAAATCCATTGACAATGCACATGACAGATTATAATAATCGACGTATACGTGTGTGGGGTAATTGGATAATACCGATATTTGTTTCTATCTTTAAATTAAATACAATTAAGGAATCAAGTCTAGTTTAATCGTATAAGAAATCGACGATCGTGTTCTTGCTCCGTTACAATTGATGTAAGGACAATTGGAGAGTTTAAGTTTAAACAAATGCATGTTATTTCAACTTAAATGAAAACCGCTCCAAGAGAAGATAAAGAAAAGATGGGGAGAGAAGAAAGAAATATTAAGAATGATAATACATGTACATATTCTATTAGTGTAAATATTTAAGTAAGAATATTACGTAAATCGTTGTGTTTGTTTAATGTACACATTTACTCAACTAAACTAGTTCAATTTTCAGATGCATGCAAGTCCAAACAGATTAACATTGATATGTACATTATGTTGCATTGCATTTTTTAGAAACATTTCCTAGAATGTCTTCACGATATGTGCTGTATTTCTGACATTCAAGTAAATAATGGACAAAATGTTCATAGGGATTACTACATTGACATGAAACAATATGACATAGAGCAATTTTAAACAAATCGTGATTCATTTGCCGAAACGGACTATCTAAGCTTAGTGAGTAAAATATATTATTTCCTTTCCCCCATATGAATAAGGTCAGGTCAGGTGTAATAACATGTCGGCTCCTTATACTATATATATATATATAATTTATTACAGTGTCGCATTGATTATTATTGGATTTAGTGTTGACATTAGCTGGGAGTTTGTCTGATTCTTATGTAGGTGCTAATCCATTATATATTTTGTAGAACTGACTCAGCTTTCGTTTCCTTCTCCTTTATTGTAAAGTCTTCCAACCAGTTTCAAAATATAAATGTCGTTTAGGTGTATGCCAGAAGACCAGTTACAATTCTAGCGGCATAACGTTGTAAACATTCTAATGTATCTCTATCCTCCTTTATACACCCGTCCCACTCTTCAATGTGAGGTCTAATATATATTGTTTAAATTGTATTTAAAGTAGAACTGTTTACCAAATATTTTAACTTGTGCATGGTCATGGACGATATCTTTTTAGGGGGCATGCCACAGTTGTTTTTTTCTTTATCATTTATCATGTAAAAATGGTTACTTTGGGCGTCTGATGGGGAAATAGTTCATCAATCTGTAAGACGCTCAACTCCCCTTGTACATAAGGACTCCCTGATGCATATTAATAGATAAGAAAGGCATGCCTATCATGTCGGGAATTGGCAAACTGCAATCAAAAACAGGAATTGTATATCACGAAGATTTCACTTGGCTAGAATGTAGCAAAGGTGGCCTAACCACCACACATTGAATGATGTCTACTACTTCCGAGTAGAGAGAGTAGTGATTTCAATTTAGATTGCAATTAAACTGCATGTAACCAACTTCATTTGGAACACAACTCCATTCATTTTACATAAGATGCAAAGACACTAGGGCACAGACAATGGGACATAAGCAAATGTAATTGTATTGTAAATGTGACAAGACCATTTACGACCAGACGAGAATGTTATTAATAATCTGATCATTAAATGTCAGTTCAATGGTGTCAGTATTCTTTATCAATGAAAATAATAATGGTTCTGTCCATTTTTGATGAAATGAAACCAACCATGTACTTGCCCAGATGTTAGTATATTCTAAGTTAACAGTCAGTCACACTTGATGCGCCTAGGCACATGTCGTCAGCAAACAGTCAACTGTTGAGTCGCCAGCCTGGAAAGCAAATTGATTAAAACATTTCTTTTCTAAGCACTACTTTAGATATAGGTCTATAGTAGGAGGTTATTGTGTTATCTCCTTTCTTGAATAGTAGCATAACATGAGCGAGGGTTGTGGTATTGGATATATGTTGTACCACCACCACCAACAACACGATATTTATACAAAAACAAATTATGTGCAATAGGTTGAAATATGTTTGAAAACAGCTCTCGAAAATGTTACAAACACAACTATTCACATATAGGTCTATAATAGGAGGTTATTTGTTTTATCTCCTTTCGTGAATAGTGGCATTCCATGAGCGAGTATTGTGGTATTGGATATATGTTGTACCACCTCCACATCCACCACCACCACCACCTCCACATCAAAATCCACCATCCCCACCTCCACCTCCAAATCCATCACACAACCTCCACCTCCACCCCCACCTTCAAATCCACCACCCCACCTCCACCTCCAAATCCACCACCACCACCTCCAAATCCAAATCCACCACCTCCACCAGGTGACGGCGGGAGCCAATGCCCCGGGGTCAGTTCAAAAATGGTTCTTCACCAGTGTAACACACAGCCGTGTCCAGGTGAGGACTCTTGCATAAAGGACAGAAGATAACTTCCGCATGTTATTAAATAAAGACAATTAAATCCAGTGATATTTTAGGGGCTATACACGTGGCAGATTGGAATAATGACGATAATGTTTTTTTTTTATTGGTTTCTTTCTTGAAACGAAATACAGTTAAGTAATTAAGTCTATTTTGATTTCATAAGAAATCGACGATCGTTTTGGGGCTCCGTTGTTTAACCTCACTGTGACCGCAGTCTGTAGGGGTTAGTAATGAATTCTGTAGGGATTAGTAAGGAATTCTGTAGGGATAGTAAGGAATTATGTAGGGATAGTAAGGAATTCTGTAGGCAATAGTAAGGAATTCTGTAGGGATTAGTAAGGAATTCTGTAGGGATTAGTAAGGAATTCCGTAGGGATAGTAAGGAATTATGTAGGGATTAGTAAGGAATTCCGTAGGGATTAGAGAGAGAGAGAGAGAGAGAGAGAGAGAGAGAGAGAGAATTATACGTAATATCGAAATATTCATAACGTATGCGACTGTTCACAATGAAAATATCTATATGTCTATCCAGACAACAAAGTGGATGGAGGCTGGAGTGAATACAGACTAACGGGAAGTCCGATGTTAGTGTGTCCGGTGACTTGCGGTATAGGATACACCACAGATACCTTGGAGAGATCCTGTACCAACCCTGCACCAGCTTACGGAGGGATGCCATGCATCGGGGACAGAACACGAGTGAAGTATACGAAATGCAACATACCGCCGTGTTCAGGTGAGGCCAAGTTTAAAAGACAGAAGACAAATATAACATTTTATTACATATATCTAATTACTAGTAATTCAGCGGAACAGGATATTTTAGGGAGCTTGTAAATATGATAGATGTGCACATTTAAAATTTCATTCGAGTGTTGACGGAGCATCAAGTGTCCTCAGAGGGTATTAACCCTTTAAGGCCCGATGACTTATTTATTCCGTAATACGTGTGCAGGTGTTTGAAATCAAGACATCCAGTTCTTAATCTGTATATTTGTGAAGACATATATGCATATTGAAATATGAATTCCTGGTTTCTGCAGAATAAAACTTTACATTTTGAGCACCCGTTACCTAGTGGAGTGGCATGCTCCCGGAAATTTCTAATTGTAGGCAAACAAAGTACGATTTCCTGGTATCTATAGGAAAATATACAATGTAATCTAGTGTAATATGGAGGTATGCTCCCCTAAATTTCTAAATTTCCTGGAATCAGCAAAAATATTGATGGATTTTAGCACCGGAAATTTTAAAATCTAAGCATAATGAAATACTATTTCCTGGTGTATATTGAACAAATTAATATAAAGAAATCGCATCTGTTATCCAGTGGAGTTTGGGTAGCATACTCCCGAATCTTTTGTAATGTAAGCATAACAAAGTATGATTTCCTGGTATCTATAGAAAAAAAACACGTCATCTAGTGTGGTCGGGATAGTATGCTCCCCGAAATTTCGAAATGTGGAAATTATAAAATCCGATTTCCTAGAATTGGCAAATACTAGTATATTGACGGATTTTAGCAACCAAGTTTTAGAAACGGAACATTTGAAATCTAAGCATAATGCAATGCGATTTCCTGGTGTCTACTAAACAAAAATTAACACTTTTCACATCAGTTATTCAGTGAAGTTTGGGTGGCATGCTCACAAACATTTTGAAATGTAGGCTTAACAGACTCAGATTTGGCCAATATAGTGTGATTTTATCTGTGACCGTTTATTATTGGCCATATATAATATATAGAGCTACATTTACAAGAATCCGAGCATTCATGTATGCATTGCAACGCAACCCCAATTGAAATGCATCCTGTTACCTGTCGATGATAAGAAATTGATTGTTTACACAAGGTTGACCTTTTAAAAGGCACATTGAAATCATATACTAATGGCTGGAAATATTTATTCTAATGTAAGTATGTCAATATTTAAGGGAGCTTACTATGTATGCAATATCGTTTATATCAGTCGTTATTTCTAATATTTCTTTGACACTATGCCCACAGTTTTATTCTCAAACTATTATTGGAATATCATTCAGAAATACCAATCCCTTATAATAGCATTTCGACCTAATATAGTTATTGTTATAAATATAGTGAATGACACAATGTATTTTTACCGAGAACACTGGAGAATACCGATAATTTACAACAAAATTGTATTATTTAATAAATATTAAGTCTTGCTTCACGATGGTAAACCACTGAGTAATCGATAATCCATTAAGCCGAAATAATGTTTATAAACATACAGCTAAATGAACCAACTCTTACACCAACTTATAAATTGCATGAATATGATATTTTGATACTATTTCTTCATGTAATACAGACATAGTAATACTACAATATGACTTGATATTGTGAGTGTATGCCTTTAAAACTAAACAATTATATACAAAAGAAACAAATACACTGTAAAACCATTCTTCTAAATGTAATGATACTTCATCCTGTGCTAATTGTTGAATGTTAAAAATGTAATGATTTTAAATCTGCAATTCATGTCTGTATTTCCAGCAGTAATAAATGAAAAGATAGTTGAAAATAGGTATATGAATGACGATTTTACGAATAATAGTAGTGTGTAGTAATATTGACGTCGTGCTCTGCGCAGACTGTCGTAATTATAATTAAATATACCACAGGCTTATTGTTTCTTTGTACAAAGTGAATGGCGGCTGGAGTGAATACAGACTAACGGGAAGTCCCATGTTAATGTGTTTTCATTGAATATATTATGAATGCATATTTAAAACTGGAGGAATTAATAATATCTATATATCTATCCAGACGAAAAATATCCTGACTACAAAGTGAATGGAGGCTGGAGTGAATACAGACTAACGGGAAGTCCCATGTCAGTGTGTCCGGTGACATGCGGTATAGGACACACCAGAGATACCTTGGAGAGATTCTGTACCAACCCTGTCCCAGCTTACGGAGGGATTCCATGCATGGGGCGTAGAACACGAGTGAAATACACGCGTTGCAACATACCGCCGTGTCCAGGTGAGGCCAAGTTTAAAAGACGGAAGACAAATAACACATTTTATTACAAATATGTATTTAATTAATTCAGTGAACCGTGATATTTTAGGGCTGACGTAAACACGGTAGTTTATACTAATTTACATACATGTACGTTCATGCCAAAACCAGTAAGACTACTTCTAGCTTGGACTGTTTCCCTTTAGAGTGCTGTGTTTTTCGCCTCGATGACAAACGGCCGTGGGCCGGATTTTAGTCACAGCCTCTTGGAGTATTTTTATAACAATAATAATGTAAATTTTTATTTTTTATTTTTATTTTTTATCTATATTGATAATATTAAAAGATAAATAAATACTATATGGACCAGTCGACGACAGATTATATAGAAAGGTATATCACCCCGGCCGGCTTGAAATCGACACTAGGGTAGCTAATTTGTTAATATCCGTTAATATTTATACATGCATAACTTAAGCGAACGTGTAGAGTGACGACTTCCCGACAGGCTCGTGCATTCAAATAACCGTCTGGTTATGCAAATTCAATAACCTACCAAATGGATAACCAGACGGTTGCGCTAACTCTTATAACGTGCAGACGGCGACATGTAAACATTAGTTAGTAGTGGTCTGCCAAAGGGATGTAAGCCGCTGTCCTAACGTAAACAAAATAGTTATAGTTTTGACATATATAATGTGCAAACGTAAAATACCATTATTTAGTAAAATGTTATGAGAAGAACCAAGTATACAGATATTTCGTGTATCATGCTACTTTCCCTGACTAATAACTATTTAATATATGTTTACAACTTGTAATAAGAATTGCTCTTAAAGTTGTTTCTTTCCCTTTGGTGTGTTTATCAATGCGTGAAGCTGTTTACATTCTACTGAACTGTATGTATTCCTACGCGTAACTTTAAAATGTCGATTCACACTGACATGTTCTACTCCTATAGAAGTCTTCAAGATTGAGACTTAATGATAATTATGTCTACATTATATTAATTCGTGTTTAATGATTGCATATCTAATAATAATGAAATACCACACGTAAATGTTTGTTATTAGTGGTCTGCCAAAGGGAGGTAATACCACACTATGTACATAGCCTCCTTGGATACTACGTTTGCTCTGAATATATAATAAATTAATCTTCAATACTGGAGGAATAAAGCATACCTATTTATCTATCCAGTCCAAAGAGGTCCTGGCAATGGGTTAGCGAAGTACTGCAACACACAGCCGTGTCCAGGTGAGAACAGAGGCAACATGTAGCGTTTATATACACGCTTTCCCGCGATTTCTCAGGGCGCCTAAAACGACTGGCTCATGGAGAGAGAGATACTTCGATTCCAGTGCAACCGCGTTTTTTGCACATGTTCGAATTCAGCCCCTTCGTAGGTGTTGGTTGGGACAGTATGCATAGTCGGCTAGATGTCCTCCCATGTGCAAACATAATGGATTCCTAAAACAATGTGTAAGCGATGACCAACTGCAATTCATGCCAATTATGTTTATTGGTCCTTCAGTTCATGCCAATTATGTTTATTGGTCCTTCAGTTCAAGCCAATTATGTTTATTGGTCCTTCAGTTCAAGCCAATTATGTTTATTGGTCCTTCAGTTCATGCCAATTATGTTTATTGGTCCTTCAGTTCATGCCAATTATGTTTATTGGTCCTTCAGTTCATGCCAATTATGTTTAT
>JAUTBT010012267.1:0-23628 GCA_032361225.1 Lepetodrilus schrolli
TGCGGGACTATTCGAGTGTGTTTTATCGTAAGTATCTCATAGAAATAGAAAATAAGGAGAAATAATTTTCTCCTTTACATATTTTCATTAATAGAAATGGAAACTGAAATAATATTATTAATTGAACCAAGAATTTAGGTTAAAAGCTAGATTATTAAAATTGATTGAAGTATATATACTGAAGGAGTATGGCAGTTACTGAATCTTATGCTGACAATTCATCAAACTGATTCCATCACAAACGGCTTCAATATTCATGCAATCTGTCACATTTATCGGGAAAACGTCTCTCAATTTTATCATTTTGTCATTCCCCATATTATTTAAATCCCCAATAAGATCAGGATATTTAAAAAAAAAATTCATCCCACGTTAGCATTTTACCATTTTAGACTTCATTGCTACATAATCTGATTTATTCATACAGTATTATTGCTGTATTTTAAAAGATTCAAATCATTTAATTGCAAAATTAAAGAATTCGTATTGCATTTTAAACTTGCAAACTGGTTAGACGTGAGTACGAGCGCTGAATTCAATAAACAGGCCATGCCACGGTAGGATGTAACTGGTATTGATCTCGTAAGTGCCGATATTAGGCGGAATATGAAATGACCTTGGGTCAAGAGGTGTGTCCACTTTACTGGTCAGCGCATTATTAAATTGATATTTCTTGACGCTAAAGAATTGCTTCAACTAAGGATTGAGTACTCAGCATATTAACATTGTGTGAATGTGGTGTTGTGAAGGCCAGACGTAATCCATGCTTTTTATGTCAAGATGTGACTAGATGCTGTTAATAATGTTGTTTGGTCCATTTCTTAAGTGCATATCAGTCCATTTCTAAAGTGCATTTGCATCTTTTGCTAAAGTGCACATTTTTCAGTCCATTGATAATGGTCAATATAGTCCATTGCTATAGTGCATGTATATCAGTTCATTACTAAAGTTCAATTCAGTCCATTGCTAAAGTGACTTTCAGTCTATTGACTTTATTAGTGCATTTCAATTCAATACTTTGCCACTCGTGATAATATATCCCCACTTCACTCAATGACATAAACATGATATTTGAGAAATCCAATAAAGCTGCCTCTGTATATACATTTTATCATGGAATTAACACAAATATATTTTCCATATTTCATGAAATTTATGCACATATATGTTCCATATTTCATGAAATTTGAGAATATATTATTGCTATATTGTTTATTTCCATATTTCATGGAATTTGCGCATATATTGACATATTTCATGGAATTTATACACATATATTTGACATATTTCACAGGTTTTCTGTACCTCTAGACAGACAATATGTTACTGTTCATGTGACAACAAAAGTTTGAGAATATCCAATGTTCGATCATGCCGAAGTTATAGTTTTTCATTAATATTGCACAACATTAAGAACCCAAGTTCATATACAGACTTGTTATGAAAACAACTGAAGCACATAGCATTTCCCCAATAACTCATTATATTTATGGCAACCGAATTGTCAGAATTATGTGGTGTGCGTTTGTTGATGGGGGGAGATTCATGAATGAATATCAGAGGTCATCACGATTGAGACGATCTCTCGCATGCTTCTTCCAGCCTGTCACAACTGATGAAGGTTTGTTGAAGGTGATCACGAATTATGCCAGTTGAACATTCCGACTGAGTGTTTGTTTCATGTCGATGCCATTTCGATTGACAGGAAGATGAAACGTGCACTTCATGTACGGAATCCAGAGATTACTGTTTCAACTTCGTAGGAACACTTGGAGACTGTCGTATGCATTTCACAAAAGGGCCGTACTATAGCACTGGCCTAAATCAATGTGTACACCATGCTTTTTACTATTAGAGGAAATGATGTAAACTTCAATTTATTCCCAGACTACCAATATGACCCTTTCACGAAACGTATGCGAGGACAGAAGAAAAATAGCTTAATAAACAAATATTTGTAATAAACCTAATATAAAATAGTAATTTTAATTATTCAGTATTGTCCTTGAATCATTTTGAAAGAAGTACAAATTGTGGAATCTATTTTGAAGTTATTTGTGTTTTCAAATTTCGGTGTTGTTATTGATGGCTGTAAAATGTTATATCTTAACTCTTTCAATGTGGGATTGATCAGTCACTGCTTCACGACCATCTCTTGTTCACTTCCACAGAAAGATGGTTAAATAAGGTGAAGAAGGAATTTCTGCCTGGTAGTTTGTTGACGGGAAAGAGTTTATGTAATAACTTTGCAGTTAATTCACCTTAAATAGTTCTGAAAACTTGTTTCTGTTTAATTCCTGTATGGCTTTATGAGACCCTGTGCATGTATCGGTGGCGAACCCATAGATAGTTAAAATTAGCGATAAATTGTAATGCTGAAAATATATTTATGTTTAAATATATTTGGGGGGGGGGGGGTGCAGCATTTTTTGCGATGTCAATTTATTACGCAAGCATAGAATGTGAATACTCGTATGGTAGATTGCAGCCTTTTTGTAATAAATGTGCATGTTCCAATAAATAGTATTTTGATTGATTTGCTGCAAAACATTGCTGCATGAATCTTTCACCAATTGTTTTATTCGTGTGTCAGGCAATATTTTGGCATGAGAAACAGGAGAAAAGTATGTTTTATGAAACAACATTTCCCAAAGCATTTACTCTTATTCAATAACCCGAGATGTCCACTAAATTGGCTACAAGGTCATGTGACATGCAATGCTGACATTTCCAGTTCTGGTTGTAATGTCCCAGAACATTAACTTCATTAAAGTGCTGCTTTCCTGACTACTTACATGACCTCAATGCTGCTATAGATTATCTGTCCCACGTAAATTGATTGAGTAATCCGTAACGTTAATAAAAACAGGCAAATTGTGGTAAATCAGGGGGAAATAGATTCAAACCTTTTTTCTCTCAGACTATTAAAGCGACTTTCTATATAATTATTCCAACATTGTGCTGATCATTTTTAGGCATAATTAATATTATCAACCATGTAATACAGCTATTTAATGCAATACGATCTATCTAGCAATGAATACATGGATTTAGAATAAAAATAATAATGTTTTTATAACAAAAATAACATTGGCTAAAAGTAATGACAAACCATGATAGAAGAGAATTAACTATTACACAAGTTCATTGAGAAAAGATTCAATTCCTCAGACTAACATTTAAAAGCATTCACCTCCATTGGAATACAAATGTTCTATAATTGGTTAAACAAGTTTGACCTTCTCACTATGGCAAATGCCATTTAAAAGATGCCTTTCAATTTGTAAATCCTGCAAAGATTATTCAAGAGTCGTTACAATTATTCCTGCTGAACTGATTGTTGAAATTGTCATGCATACTAACTAGATTTGCTGTTAACCCCTTGTGTGTTGTTGAAAATTAACCCCTTGTGTATTAAGCTCTTACATATCGTTTGAAGTTAATCTCATGAATGTTTCGTGGAATTTATAGGCATATCTTTAGGTACTAAAGTATGAATCTATGTGTAGAAAAATTATCCTACCGTGAAAAAAACCTGTAGATTGTATACACAAGAAACTTTTTTGTGTTGATGTTTCTCATTGGTTTACATGTTAATATAATATAATGTTAAATTGAATTTGTATAACGAATTGTAGGTTTTCTTGGGTGATTTGGATTACGAAGACTGTTCTATTTAAGATTAGGCATAGCACATTAATGCTGGTTGTCACCTGGTTTTGTTTTAAACAGGTATAGTTTATTACAAGAAGGACCATCTCTACAGACACAAGGTTAAATCAAAAGTTTTCAATCTCATCCAAAGTTTCTTGTTTAAATCTACACACAGGACCACAACGTCATTGGTTAAAATTGGAGTAAAGTGGTTGTTAGTGTTATATGGGATTGGTTGATTCCCTGAGGCTCCGTCTGTTCCATGATTGGTTAAATTGTCAGGCAATTGTCGTTGTTTTGGGAAAATGAGGTTATGTTGATTGAGACTAGCACATGGATCATGCTGACAACTCTTGTGTTGCAGTAAACGGTTGGAAATTGACCTTGTTCATATTAATTCATCAATTATAAAATGTTTATTGATTTCCAATCTTTATATACATTTATTGTCTCATGAGGATATCTATTTTCCAATTTACTAAATACATGTAATTGAACACTTTTTCAAATCTTCATTTAAAAAGAAATATTTGAATATTTTACATAGTTTATTTATAGCGATGAAAATATAAATAATAAATTCATATGTGTGGGATTTTTGTTTTCTTTTCTTATATATTTGATTGATTAATGTATTTAAAGAAGCTGTCTGAATCAGATAACATTTAGAAGGTTGGTTAAGTATTTTTCCAGTCCAACCAGAAATAAGTGGAAACCCACGGATACGTGTTTGGTGCTATCTTTGATCTGTAACTTGAGATTCGAACTGGATGGGAAGCTGTCACATTAACTAGTTGGCTAGCAGTGTAACATGAATAATTTGAGCAGAATTTGACATTTCGCGTTGGCTGATGGGCACTCAAAGAAACACTGATCTCCTTCCACATAATTCCAGGTTAATCATTTGTTGTACAATAGGGCTTCTGTGGTTGCCTTTTTTGATAAGGTTAAATCAAAGTGGGAAACAGTTACTCACATCACAGTTTCAAAATGTATTTAACAATGGGTCGCAAGACCAAATTTACCATGAAGCGCTTAGTGTTTAACGGAATTTCATCTCATGACCCACTATCTGACACAATGCATGCTAACGACTCAACTTTCATTCCATTAATTGAACATCACTCATCCAGATATTGTTGCTTGCACCAAAGTTAATGTCAAGGTCGTGTGTCGCATACACTATGACAGGACTATGCATATATGAATGTCGTTAAAAATTAACAATTCTTCAGGTAGCCATCAGCAAACCCCCAGGGTTATGTTTACACCTGTGTTTCACCTGTGTTTCTCGTTAGCACACACGTGACTTTTGGCGGGCATAATGGTTTGTTGACGCTGATGTTCATGTGTCCACAGGAGGGCCCAGTGTTGGCAGACTTCTGGCCGGCGATCACATTCTCAAGATCAACGGAGAGGATGTCCGAAAAGCGCCAAGAGAAAAAGTCATCGAACTTGTCAGGTAAGTGGTCGTCAATTTCTAAAAGTTATTGATTTCCAAATAAACTTTGTAAGAATGAAAGTATGCTTTATTACTAATATTTCATCCATATGCAACCTTTTGAAGAACTATCCACCTAAAAATGATAACAAAATTCTTTTAAAAATAGTTCCTACAATCTTCGTGTATGGGTGAAATATTTCTGCTTCAACATAAATTCAATCAAGAAGCATTATTTTGCATATGCATCTACCATTTGACTGACAGCAAATGACGAGCTGCTTGACATGTTGACAAATGTAAATAGTGTCGCTGATTTCAGGTTGTCAAACTGCTATTTCTTCACATCCATGACATTTCCATGATTGCTATGCTACAAATTCGTACAAATACCAGCGATATTTTGTTGCAATGTTTATCTGAGTCCAGACAACAAATAGATAGTGCATTGACATTGTCAGCTTGACATGTACCCAATGGTATCAACAATAGCCATAAAATAACATTTTAATTTAAATAAATAGAACGGAATCGTTTTGCAATGAGTACTGTAGCAATTCCACATAACTAGCGACTAAATAAAGTGTTTTACAGTATAATTAATGCACTCAACATAAGCAATAGAACACTATGGTTGTCAAAGAGCGACAGAATAATCAAGAATGATAGTATGCGTACTTGATTTACATCAATAATGGTTTTCCAATTATCATTTTATTACTTTTATAACCTTTAAAGTTATTACACAGTTTGACGTTGTCAATGGCTATGTCTTCAGTGATAATAGGAACAGTAAGTCTTGTTGAGGTCATTTCCGGTGACAGACTACTGGTGACACCTAATTAGAGATATAGACTTCGATACTTGCTAATTAACGTTATGTTTAATTAAAATCGATACGGCATGATTTAAAAACAGAACTCCAGGCTTTGATAAAAATAGTCCAATTAACGTAAACCATGAAAATATCCGTAGAACATATTTTGTGAACATTATTGCGTGGTTGCTAGTAAGGCTTGCGACGGTTGCTATGAATGTAGTCTGCATCGTGACGTTTTCATGTGACGTCACAATGGGAGATTGTCAGCTGTGTAGCGCATATAGATGTTTTACCAATTTATATTACCAGATTAATATTGAATCTAGCACTGTCTCATGTCAATATACGGTTCCTAAAGAGTTAATGTTCAAACGTGAACATCTTTTAGATTGGATATGCAGGTGGACTGCACACTCTTTCTCATACTCCTGGGTATCATTTCTGGAAGCTTTCTTATCCACTACATGACTATAGTACTCTCATGACTGGCCCAGCACCATGTATAAAATATCGCTATGAGAGTGCTTAATGTCTCATAGTAGATCTTTGAGATCTTTGTGAAGCGATACCCAGGATGTTCAAAATTACATTACTTATTTAGCGATTATCTAATATATATATATATATATATATATATATATATATACTGTAATATTTATTAATTTAAGGTTGCAAGTCTCTTCTTCATGCTTAAAAATATTGGTGCTATTACTGATCAAATATTGAGAATTACTGACCAAATAATTAAAAATAAACAAACGTATCTCCAATATTGTTTTGATGCCACTGTTTCCTATATTTGTTTAATGGTTCCTACCACTTTGTCAAATGCATTCTAACTATCACACCAAACAAACTAAGAACATGTCATCTTTTAGAAGTAAAGAATAAATATTTGAATTGCACAATTTGGTCTGGTCGCTTTATCGCTTGTGTTTTCATAATAGTAATGATGCAAACTTGATTACAACATTACTACATTACTGAGAAAGTCTTGAAACCTTGCTTTGATCATTCTGTGGACCAGGATGCAGAGCTATATACACTCTTATTGATATTATTATCATCATTACTACAGGAAGCCCTCCGTATAATACTCATCTTATTCCATCTGGTTGACGTAGTAATACGATTGTTCTGTGGATCGAGACGCAGAGCTATTAGTAATAGTATTATTATCATTATTCTTCTTCTTTTTATTATTATTATTATTATCATTATTATTATTATTATTATTATTATCATCATCATCATCTTTATCATCAGTATTATTATTACTATTATTATTATTTACACATGAAATTAGTTCAACTCTACCAGATAAGTAAAGTATTCGAGTATGTCATAACTATATCTTTATCTCTCTCTCTCTCTCTCTCTCTCTCTCTCTATCTCTCTCTCTTTCTCTCTCTCTATATATATAGATATAGATATAGTTATGACGTACTCGAATACTTTACTTATGTGTTGCGCCACATCCACATATATATTGTGCTCATAGCACTACATTATTACCCCGGTCAATGGATCTGTGTGCACTCAATTTCCTTCTCAACTCCCTGGGGAGTATACAACCCAAGCTGCAGTTCAAGGCGCTACAAGGTTAGCCTTTACATGTCCATCTCATCCTTCCGGGTACCCATTCTCTGCATTACTGAAACCTTCATTTTAAAACATCAAAATATTATTAGGGTACAAAATAGAGCTACGAAACAGCAACCGTAGTTACCATCCACACCCACCCCCATAAACACAATATATATTATTTTCGGATTCAAGTTCTGGCTGAAGTGAGTGAGTGAATTTTTGTTTTACGTGACAGCGGGAATCTTTCACCCTTACGTGACGGTTTCTGGCTGAAGGGGTATGTTTATAAATCACACATCAAAGTCAATAAATGATATAACAAAAAACAAATCTCAGTACTATGATTATCGCGTGGAGCGTAGTCTTCACATACCACGCTCTTAGTGTAACTTGCTTTATGCTACTGGAACAAGTTCATCTGTATCCGGGCCTACACTACGTGTAAAAACACTGGCTAACACTGTACTTGACTTGGATCACTTTCGTACTCGCTTCACGTACACCATTAAACAATCGAGAGTTTTCCATTGGCACTTTCAGTCAGACACTTCATATACATGTAACATTGTGATATCTTACTTGCAGAAGAAACGTATCAACCTCTGAAACATTATTATCATAACTGGACATTTCTATCCATTAGTGTAAAACACTGTATTTTCGTGGACGCAAGTATTTAGTACCGTTCGAACTTCATCTTAAGTCACGTGGCAGCAAAACATCAATATTATTAAACTTATAGCTTGTTTCGTTTCAGAGATTTTCCAATGTTGGAAACGAACCAAGATTCAATATATAATATGGATAATGATATAGAATGTGCTACTGATAGATATACGACAGGAACAGTACTAAAATGTCGTCACAATGTTACCTATCTATGGCAGCTGGTATGAGCTACACTGGACTGGACATAATGCTGATATGGACAATATTTTAAATGAGGATATAAGATACAGTTCATCATTTGTTTTTATCTCAACACACAGTTTATCTAGTTTCGAAGTATTGCTTCCTCCAAAGAGCGAGAAACATCATCAGTTTCCCTGGTCACTGCCCTCACTCATTAAAACTTCTTCCACTGTAACCTGTGGAATGACCATTGTGTAGGACGTCGACGTGGCTTCCGGTCCGCCGGTATGGGCATTGCCCGCATGTTCATTGTCGATGAAGCCTATTAAGTCATGAGTCTGTCGTTGTTTTCCGTTCTCCGTTATGAAGAAGTTTACGTCTGTCTTTATACTGCTATCAGTTTCTGGAGATGTTTTTTCTGGAGCATTTGTATTACTATCAGATGGGTTGCTCACACTTTCAGTAGGAACCGTGTTAACTTCAGAAGGCTGAGCCGGATTGCTTGCGGGTGGGGCATTTTTACTACTATCAGATGGGTTGCTCATACTTTCAGTCGGAACTTCCGAAGAAGGCTGATCCGTATGACCTGCCTGTACAAAAGATACGGTTACTGATTCCGGGGAGGATGTATCAACACTAGGCATCATGTGAAATTCGATGTCTTTCTGTTTTGGGGTCTCTTGGCTCTCTTTTTCTACATTGTTTTCATCTGGTGCCGTCTCCGATGATTCCTTGTTTTCACCGCACGCAGTGTCTACCGTTTCCTTTATCTTCCTCTCATTTGGCATGTCTTCGTTTAGTTCTGTTTCATCCTGTGTAAAACTCACGGCCTTGTTTGAAACGATGTCTGATCCGGACCTGGCCGATACAACTGCGCATGCGCTGATCATTAGAGGTTCCTCGTTCAGGTTGATGGAATCCCCGGCGATGGAAGGAACATTTACAGATCGATCAACTAAAATTGGCTTGGCTCTCTTGTTCTTTTTGACTATTTCTTCCTTTTTCGGTTCTTCAACTTCTTTGGGTTTCTCCTGAACCTCATTCTGTATTTTGTTGTTACAGTCGTCCTTGAGTGGCGTCACCATAAGCGAAGGCGGAGGTTGATTGAAAGTGAATGCCTCGTCAACGGGGTCACGTGACTTCCGGAGTCTGTCCATCGATATTCCTTGCACTGATGGAAGTTTGGAATTCAGTTTAGGCATACTATTCGCCCGATTCAACTTCATGCCTAAGCTTCGGCCTGTAATGAAAATAGAAAACGTCTTGATAAAAGCACATTTTCTCGTTGATAATATTAACGCGTTGAATCATTCACCATTGAAAGAAAATAGAAAAATACTTTAGGACTCTATACTGAATAGTAGGCTATGCTAGTAATTATTAGTTATTAATAATAATAGTAATAATAATGTCCACTTATAATGCGTTATATCGCTCGAAAGCATGCTCTAAGCGCTACATTATTATTACCTTGGTCAATGGTTCAATGTGCATTCATTTCACCTTTCTTAACTTTCTGGGGTGTATACAACCCAAGCTATCATTTCAGGCGCTAGAAGGTTATTATATCGAATCGAAATGTAGCGAACACCAGGCAGATTAATTTGATAAAACTTCAAATATGTCGAATTTACCCTTGACATTGAGACCAGGTTGCCAATTTATGACCTCTTCATACACTCCACCGTCTCCAAGTTTTGGAGCCTCGTTTTCGTTGCTTCCGCCTGTCCAGGCCTGTCTTGGTTGGCTGGCATATGCTGCGTGGTATCGGCGCACACATCCAGGTGCAGTAGTTGGTCGTCTGGGTGGCAAGGGGGTGGATGTCTCATCAACATCAGACCGAGGAGATTCTGGGAACGAATACGTAACGTTATACTGCCGTCTAGTTACTTACCTTATAAACATTTACTGATGCATATTGGATCAATAATGCTTATAAAAAGTGTATGCTAAACAGAAACACATAATTGCAAGCTATTGTAGACAGCAATGCACGAGTTTGCTTGTCGTTAACAGTACACATTCACTGACAACGTGTACAGACACGTACATACACGTGTACATACATCTTTAACGGCATCGCACTGTTTTGCTGCATAACATAGAAGAATGTGAATATTACGGTGGTTGTAGAATCAGCATATTAGTATGGTCCTCTAGATTCAGCTCCATTTCCCCCATCTCCCAATGAATGCAGAATTTACATTTTCACTCACTCTATGTAGAATGATGCAGGTTATAATTAGCTCTGTACTCAGGTCGATGCTCAAAAATAAAGCGAACGTGTCCTGCCAGGATAATAGAACAGGAAACCCAACCTGTCGGTGTTCATTGGGATGCCTGAGACTAGTACTGGGATAAAGGTGTAGTAACGCGTCAGTTTAAATCTAAAGTATTTCTCTACAATGCATCCACCAAGTGTTCTAACCTGGTGGGCCTGACGGAGACTCAAATATGTCCTTGAGCTTGTTGGTGACGAAGCAGGCTGTTGGGTTGTCTCTGGGCATGTACACGCCGTAACGGGACAACGTTTTGGCATCCACACAGTGAGCTCTGTCAACAATAGATTCAGGGAACATTCATCGCAAGAACGTACAGCTGTTCGCCATCAATAAACAGAAACTGTAACGTAATATATACGTACTGCCATATCAGAAGGAAGTTCAAGGAATACAATGTAGAATTCAATCTTGAGACACAGCAAACCGAGGTACATAAACGTCGGATGTACATTAGATGAGTATTATACAGATAAAGATATACATAGATTAATTACATCCAGTTCTGATCTGATACAACTATTGGTTACAGGAGCACGCTTGCAACAATGTCTTCCAGTGCAAACTATATACAATTATGTTCTTTAAAATAGTGCCCACTTCACCTCATCAACCTGCATTGTTCAGTCAAATGTTCAATTTGTGATAGGAGGTGCCATACCTATATAGGTCTTCGCCATAAATACATGCAACTCTTATATCCGTCCTTAACACATCTGGTTGTATTTTACTATTTACCTGTTATATCTAGCTCCTGTTAGGAACGAATGGCTTGATTCTCCGTCAGTTTGGTGGATTTCCTGTAAAAACCTGCAAGAAAATTGACGTTCACTTGCAACCCAGATCAATGTCATGATAAATGATTTATTATAAATAATATTAATCAAGTTTCAGCGATAATTGAATAAAGAACTGCGCGGCAGTCCCTGAAAGTCAACTGTGAGGAAACCTGAATAGACATTTTCCTTTTCAAACTGAAAAATAAATACGTGATGGCAAATAAAACGCGCAATCATATACATATATATTATACGATCTATTAACTTATGAGATACTCAGTGATAATACTTAGACCCTACAGTTTGTTTTCCTATGATTCAACAAATATTTTCTATAATTTCGCTTCCAGTAACACTTTGCACGTCTATTTACATAGTCATGCTTCGGCGAACGGAAACAGCTTGGAACTGGATCTTACAGATTGAACTTATTGAAACTAAACATGCAAATTGTATCAGCGTATGGAATGACGACTTACTCTTTCGGATTTGTATATTCGGAACTAGACCGAATCTCTTCTTCTCCTGAAATAATAATAATAATACTACTAATAATAATAATAATAATAAACTTCATGTAAAAGGTCATCACAACTATTATTTGTATCATTACATTGAATGCCATTGACAACTGTATCAGATAATCTACACAAGCATTACCTATCCATCGTTATGGTAATGAGCTACGGTTAAATAGATGAAGATGGAAACTATATCAGCAGAGGTGCACAGGTACCAGTGTAAAGGTGTGGCTTACGTTTCAGTATTGATCGTCTCTGTTCATACGAGTTCACTGGCGCGGAGTTTGATCTTTGTCTTGCCCGTAACAACCTGTCCAGATAACAGATATCACTGCTTGAAAACTGACACAGAACGCCAAACCATGCACACGTATTATAAAAGACAAACTCTTTTTACCACCGTGGCATCAAGTAATCTCCCACAGGCGATATCGCTTGAAATCGAAGTATCGCATACCTCCTAGGAGATATTGCTTACATACTGTTTTGATCTCCCATCAACTATTGGTCAGTTCTGGCCAGCTGATTGCTCACGTGATATAAATTTCTGATACGATCCGCAAACTCCATATCTTTGAAAAATAATCACAATGTAACGCGAGTATCTGCACTATTGAATTATGAATACTATTGCATTGAAAACAAGTAGTAACTAACAACAATCTGAGCATGTGTCTATACAATATTTCTTTCGTGCATGTAAATTAAAAGTCAATAAATTAAATTGAAAGACGATGGTTGAGAAATTACGTTGTTCGTGTGGGGCGACCATATTTTAGATTGACGTCATTTTGGCTTTCGTCTCGTAGTTCAGTTGCCGTCAAATACTGGTGCGTTCTGTTGGGCCGATAGTACATGATCCCGTCACGGGAGAGTGGTGGTTGGCATTTCTTTGGATTCAAGATGGCCGACTTGCTAAAGCGGACATATTGATTATTTACCTGAAAAATTAGACAGAGATTGTGGTGTCATCATGGATAAGTGACTTGGTTAAACATTTCCCTGTTTACCCAGTATGGAGTGAGTATACCTGTAGGATGAAATTGCAACGTGAATGTTAATTTAAAACTTGAAACAAGGCAACTCAGTTTGCATACATTACGCCTTATATTCCTGATCAAATATACAATATACCACCATATGTGTGTGTGTGTGTGTGTGTGTGTGTGTGTGTGTGTGTGTGTGTGTGTGTGTGTGGTTGTTCACTGAAGTATGAACGATTTGAAAGTGCTGGTTAAACTCTTGTGAACGTCAGAGCTTATTTAAAATCCTGACACCAACCATATATCCAGTAAACGACGTTTATTTACCTTGGTTGGGGACATAAACTTGTGAAGGAAAAGAGGCGATTCGCCACTATGAGTGATCTCCCTTGATACATCCAGACTCCATGACGGGGTGCCGTGTATCTCCAGAAACTCATCTTCAAACATCTTGTCGATTTCATCGCGCAACGTCCGATGATAGTTTTTGCTCTTATCCGCCGAGTGGACGCTCAGGGGGTGTTTCTTGAATCCTGAAATATGATATATTCAATGTGTTTTCATATACTAGTCTCAATGTATATAGACAATGTCTAGGCATACCATTCCACTGTGGTTTGAAACGTTCCGAGGTTAGCACGTGGACTACTCGCGAGCACTAGAGTGAGATTTCGATCTGGACCTTCATTCACTTGAAGGGCTGATAAGATGTTTTAAATGTTTCTTGTTACTCACTCCTATAGTTTTAACGTAGCCGTATAAGGGGGATAACAAGTGGAAATCAACCTGATGTCATGCTACAAGCTCGTTGTAGAATGGAAACCTTATTTATCACTCGTCTTCTATACAACGTATGTGATACAACGTATGTGATACAACGTATGTGATATATACTTCATAACTAACTTAATGTCTCTCTATGCCTAATATCAATGGGTTTGCTGGTTATCGCGACCGGATATTTCTAAACAACGATATATTAGCAACTTATGAATGTTAGGGATTATCTGTTCATTTTAGGACCCGTGAAAGCTCTATTCACAGTTGGCTTTGACTCGCTTTCTATAATTTGACCTACTTTGTATTTGACTTTAATTTGCTAGCTACAGACATGGCTGACTGTGATGTCATAGTCGGGTGCCTCGGACGTTTACTTGGCTTGTTTTACTATTATCAGAGATATACACAGCAAATTATCGAAGATCCCTGTGCATCGGGTGTCCTTGGGATATCCTGTGAATGATGCCCATATCGATTGGGCGACGTCTGAGAGTTGGGTGTCCTGCACAGGACACCTCCAGGACGTTCGATGCATAGGTGTCCTCCTGGAGGGATTCGTAAAATGATCGTCTTATTTGTTTGCTGCCATACTGACCACTGTCAGTACTGAGTCATATTTGAAACCCCGGCCATTGTCACTATTTGACGGATGTTAATTAGACATAGTGGTCGTGTTTCGAGGATGGTACTGAGTATGGCCAGCAATGCTTAATGTCTCTGCCTTCCTACCAGAGACAGGTTAAAGTTACCCGACGTTCTTTAGCACCGGCAATTCCAACGTAGGTTGAAGTCACTTTCAATGACGTACAGTACCTCATCCTGAAGAAACTTCCCTGGATTTTGGCATAATGTAGGTTGAAGTCAAGTTATTTGACCGATTATGCAATGCAAGGCTACACAATCCTCGTATTTCAATGACGTATAAATATATATATGTGCCTTCATGATCACAACATTCAATACATATTGAATCGTTTTAGTAGACTTCCACGGTGTAAGATTCCTCCCATTGAAGGCGTGTATACCTCATGAACACACTGCCAAGCAGGTTTTAAAGAGTTTTATATAGGCTGTACGACGAAGGTATAATTCTTTATCTTTTCATTGAATCACGAACACAGACAAGTTTTAATATGGGTTAGACGATTTGAAAGAGACTATTTCTTAATCCTCTCTTGAGGTTTGTGAGGAACGGCACGATTCCTCCTGATATCTAGGAAAGTATTGATATGAATTACAAACGATTTCAAAGTCTGCTATGCAAACATTCTGACGTGTTTATACTAACATGTAACTTATCTGAAGACCTAAAGAATAGTAGGATTGCGCTTTGTTGCATACATGGATATTCGCTCTACCGATGTCTTCCTTTCCATCTTTTTCTATTATTATATCTATTTGTGATCCCATCTTGTGGTCTCTTCCTTCGCCCCCATGATAACGACATAACGGTATGACTTGCATCATTATACATAGAGTTAGTAATTGAAAAGGTTAATTATGCATCATTCACCATAGATAAGCTTCATAAATCATAGACTCTGCAGCATCATACCCACTTCACATTCTACGTTGTATGAAGCTGATCTATGGTGAATGATGCAGATTCTATGTCGAATGTTGTCATATGAATGGATGTTTTACAGGTCCAGCTGTCGATGTTCAATGGGGTGCCTGCACCTGATGATGAAATACGAGTGTTTATTGTCTACAACACCAAGAACACTTCACTAATTGTTTATTGTCTACAACACCACGAACACTTCACTGATTGTTTGTTGTCTATAACACCACGAACACTTCACTGATTGTTTATTGTCTATAACACCACGAACACTTCACTGATTGTTTATTGTCTATAACACCACGAACACTTCACTAATTGTGCTTTGACAGAAATAAATCCGTATTAACACTTACCTGATGGACGCTTGAAATACATAGTTGTTTCTTTTGGTACTGAACTCAACTTCCTTTTGTAATTATTTACGACTCCTGTTGGAAAACACTCAATACAGCCTTTACTGAAGGAAGGCTTATTCTCAAGTAATCGTTTGAGAAGCGATGTATCGAAAACACCACCCTGTAATTTGATTAGATTATTAATTTTGCACGATTAGGACGTCTTTGCACGCTCGTCTCGATGTTTGCACAGGTTAACAGTGAGTTAAGAATGCCAGCGTTGGCATGGTTCATCAGTGCCAATCGACCAGCATCATTTATAATGAAGATCATTCAACGAGAAGCACGATGTTGATCTTGACACTAGTAACGATATATCTTGAAGGCAGTTTCCCGAATCACGATTAAGAATGTATGGTGCTCACGAAGAAAAATCATATGTTTCAATTAGTTAACAAATCTGAAAATAAAAATCATATTTGTTTCGGAAATATGGTTGTATCAGAATATGTAGTAAATCTGTTAATGACCTTTGTCCTATGCACAAATAATCTTGCCACTAAATAACGCGATGGCCAAATAGTTTAAGTCCATTACAACAATCTCGATTCTGTGCGTATGTTATATAACAACAATATAATTATTCAGTAACACACGTAGGTCGAGTTTGTATTAATTTTATTAATTCTATTGTTGTACAGACGTGCTGTACGACACGTGTCCCGGGGAGGGTAGATTCAGTATGTCACATACGCATGAAAGAGTTTGCCCACACATTGGCCAATGCATGGATATACGTTCTACAAGGTCTCCGGAATGATCCACTCAACGGTGTATCACTGCCATCGTGTTTGTATTCTTAACTTAGCGTGGGAAGGATATGTCTGATCCAACAGGCAGTGTCGTAAGACAATTTGAACTTCTGAGGTGTCAATACTTTGATAGATATCTTAGTACTAAGTCAGCGACGCCACTGCAAACCGATATAGCACCCGTTCAGTCGTGAATGTCGCTACGTAGGCTTTCAGGGTCCCGGTCCACAGAACAGTCGTAGCGCTACGAGACTCGCAACTCTATGTTAACGTATGGAAGTACGTAGCACTGCGACTGTTCTGTGAACGGTGGCCAGGGGAATTAAATATAAAACACGTCACAAAATCTGACGGATATCTGTGGAATGCATGACACTGTTAAGAAAAGATGCATTATGCAAAGACAGTTATCAGCTGCTAGGCTAATACCCACGTTACTCTTGCTAAATATGGTTTTAACCTCTAAACTATTTGCTATTACTTGTCATGTTTCACTGAAAAAAAGGCATACGACCATTTTCTTCAGATTCTTTATATTTCGTAAATAGATTAAGTGTGTTTGTGACATTGCGAACCAAGCTATCGGTGGATACTATTTTAGCCATGCAGTTGCAAAAACCTCCCAGCCCATGGACTATACCGGTTGGCCCATAATGAACAAAAGTTGAGCAAAAATAAATTATTTAGACAGATGTAATAAAGGAGTTAACTCTTAAATCAACCAATATAATTTAAAAAGATTAATTAGTATTTCTTCATATGATACAGAAATAGTTATACTACAACTATATTGACAACTTTATTTTGTATTTAAGCCTATCAATTAACTACCATTTATGGCTATTGAATGCATCGTTTGTTATTTATTATTGTTTCTCTCATGACGTTTGTGTAATTCTGTAAGATGATAGACACTAATTTTATGTTTGTTTTAGGTACCTAATATACTAAGGTTGTAACAAACAATATTGACTAAATACAGGAGCAATATTTTACCGTAAATGTGTATTTAATATTAATTTAAATATCAGATATATTAGTACTAAGTAATATTTCATCAAATTTGGATATTTAGATTTATATTTTAATAACAAATATATGTTGTCACATACCAACTTTATAAAAGATAGGTGTTAAACGCTGTAGTGGAGCCTCAGAAACGAACTCAAATCACGGCTGATTATCTAATTCATTGACTTACAGTCATAACTGATTCTAGCCGAATCAAAACTTATTCTTGTAATGTTAAATTATATAGTTTCTAAAAATGATCACAACATATGATGCTACTACCTGCAATCACTATCATTAATAATAATAATAATAATAATAATAATTACCATTTATATAAATAAATATTTCTGCTGAATCCTTCAAAATACATATTGTGTTCAATTGAGTTACATTTTTACATAATGCATTCATCTGGTCCTACATTCTTCATAGAAGTAGAATTAATGTGTTGTTTAAATAGACATATATAGAAAACATGTACATATACAAGTAAAAGTGTTTTATGTTATAATGTTCAATTAAATAGACCTCGTGTTTCTTTCAGTTGATAAATTGCACGTATATCAAAGCCGAATTTGCTTTATGTTTACGTGAAAACGGACCCCAACCCCAGTATGTTCTGGTTATGTACCATTTCCAGCACGTGCACAGTGTTTTTAACATTCCCACTATATAAATGTCATTGTTGTTTACTACTAAAGTAGGCTCACTTAGAATCTTCACATACCTCCATTGGAATAACTATTTCCATGCATTAAGATATGCTGTCGATATGCATATAAAGAGGCCAACATTGTTAATAATAGAGATCATCCATTGTGTATGTCAAGTATGACCTTATGTGTTGATATAGATTACATGCACGTATCTAGAATAAGCTAATACGACTAACCTGATAATACGTGTATTAATTATTCATACTATATCCAGAATTGTAATACTAGTAATGACTTAAGCAGTATCCATGGATATTAGTGTATTTGTGATGCACTACTCTAAAAATAATGTATGAATGTATAAAAGCATTATAACGACATACGTAGATTTTAGACTAATTGTCGCGTCAACAAATTCCTTTTACGAAAGGATTATATATGTTCAATGAACGCTTGGTGACTAACACTTACTGCTCGAGATTATAAATTAGTATTTATTTGACAATGCTGTGGTATTTCCATATTCTTATTCTATTAGGCTTTATATTTATAATATGTATTACTTGGATTAGTATAAATACTTTAAATAAGAAAATCCACCCCCACCCCCGGCTATACTATGTGTTTGAAAGAAATGCAAATGGTATACAACATACACGTTTGAAACCATTTCTATTCGTGTTACTTAATGACACTTTGTTATATAACTATAGGTCATTTACTGGAACGGTCGGATTTCCTTTTTGTACTGTGCAAAAAACGCTAAATATCGGTACCCGGAAATTGGATATAATACATGTACAGTATATTTATTATCAAGGAAGGTTTTCTCAACATGTTACATGTTGTTCTATTGATGTCTTATACACACACACACACACACACTGTAATCACTGATCTATATTATAAATAGATGTATTTAAGCTGACATAAAAGCTTACAGTATTATTGCCGGGTCATCTGTAATATTGTGAATTCAAGGTGATGACGCATATGACGAGGTTATCCATTCTAACAGACTCACTCACACCTAGCTGCGTTACTTCACTCTTATAGTCTCTCTTTTTATTTTATATATTACTAAATCTACAGTCCACACTCCGGCCCCCCCCCCCCCTCTCTCTCTCTCTCTCTCTCTCTCTCTCAATGAAGCGTGAAACTCACTCAGAGTAGTGACTGTTACCGTTACCTGGAATTTTAATATGTTCATATGTGGTATAATATACATGCACATTAATAATAGGCCCTATATACACTATTTCAATTTTCGATTTATAGACAAATCAATAGCACATACACCTCTGGAATAATTCCTACGATCACTCATTGTTGATAAAGTCTGTGGATGATGTGACCAGGCTCTGGTATTTACATATTTTGTCGTGTCTTCTAACTATTTTGGTTGATTGCAATACACTTCTGTATTTTACAGAATGGATTCTGTAAGCGTAGATTAGTCTACAATTTGTCAGTGATTTCGCAGCAGTGTGTTTCAATTAAGATAGATATTATTGTTCACTGAAAGATGAATGATTTGAAGGTCCTGGTGATACTTGTGTTCACAAACGTCAGACAAGCTTTTACTATCGAATATTTAAGTATAAATTACGGGAAATCAATTCTAAGCACATATGATGTACACAAAAATCTCCTGGGAATATGCTCCCAAACCCCATACAGTCTCGGGATCGTAATTTGAGACCTCGGTCAGTTAACTGTGCGATATGATCTCATTTGAATCCACATGGTACATCATCAGCTACGCGCCAGATGTGCATATTCATAACTGACAATATAGCGGCCTCATATACCGTGCTCCACGATTGTTTTTCAGTTAAAAAAATAATCTTAATCATCAACTATAAATCGTTATATTTATTGCCATTTACCAACTATCGATAAAAAGTAATCTATTAGAGAGTCAATAATTATCGGGTGCACACACATTATTAAGCAGTATGGAACCGTGGCTTATTAAACCATATCCAAATTTCGAATTAGAAGTTATACTAACGAAAATAAAACTTACAAAATGACACACATTGCATTTGATAATGCATTTGACAGCATATTAGAAATGTAGGCCTACTACTTATGTTTACCCAAATAGTGCAGGATATTACATTTCTGAACACACAATTTTCAACATTTTCCCCGAACATTTGCTACGGCGCTGGTACTTGTTCATAAATCACTCACCTCTATACCCGCCATGAGGTCGTCGTCCATTCTCCATGCTATTTCGTTTACCATATTCTCGACCATCAAAAGATAGATCAAGGAATCTTAGACGTGGTTTCTTAGCACTTTTGCTTCTGTTTGTCATTTTTAGAAATAATTAGTCATTTTACATGTCATAATTTTGTATCACAGGGATGCCACTTCCATTCACATTCCGTAAGCGATCACAAATCAGCCCCTTCGCGAGAGCTTACTGCTTGAGCGATCAGCCGGTCTCCATGTTGTTTATCGGTCGTCAATGACAATGACTTTACTGGGAGTCGGGACAATAACCGCCGAGACCTATTCATATTGCCAAAAGATAACCCGCTCATACATTTTGATCTGCGGTAGCGGTCTAGTAATGCACCACTTGTCAAAATAGATAAGAATGTTATACCCGGTTAGGGCTCGTGTAAGAATGCGTGCTGTATGACATGGATTAATCTTCGGGTATACAATAGAGTAACGGTATGTAGACCAATACCTTCACCCACCCGGCCGTGTATATTTCATGAATCAGTCATTTAAGGTGAAGTGACACAAACAGATCTCTTCTTCAGTTATACTTCAAAAGACACCAGCGTGTTTATTTTAGTTGGTATAAACTGTCGTAAAATAAACCCAGAATGCTCGTATTCTGCTTTTAATAATATTCCTTAAAGTATTTGGATTATAATGTTTGTATACCATGTATATGCAAATAATCCAAAAACATTTACTATAATATACCTGCAGTTAATACATGTTGGAAAAGTGCTACTTGTTGCAATTAGTAAAAAGCCGACGTCGAAACATCAGCTTGCTATCTAGTAGTAGTAGTAGTAGTAGTAGTGTAGTAGTAGTAGTAGTAGAAGTAGTAGTAGTAGTAGTAGTAGAAGTAGTAGTAGTAGTAGTAGTAGTAGTAAGTAGTAGTAGTAGTAGTAGTAGTGGTAGTAGTAGTAGTAAGTAGTAGTAAGTAGTAGTAGTAGTACTGTAGTAGTAGTAGTAGTAGTAAGTAGTAGTAGTAGTAGTAGTAGTAGTGGTAGTAGTAGTAGTAAGTAGTAGTAGTAGTAGTAGTAGTAGTAGTAGTAGTAGTAGTAGTAGTGGTAGTAGTAGTAGTAGTAGTAGTAGTAGTGGTAGTAGTAGTAATAGTAGTAGTAGTAGTATACTTGTGTACTGTGAAGTAGTATGTTTTATATATCCTAGTATATATATACTGTACTGATAAATGGAATGTGCTATTTTATACGTGACCCAAAATATAAATACACTATTGTCCTAAGCCTAACCCTAATACTAACAACGTGAGCCAATTAGATTGCCGGGAAATAGACCACAAGTCCGGGTCAGTGTCAGGGTCCGGGGAATAGACCCCGCAAACAACCACGACAATATTCGGCTTGATGAATCGTTTACAGAAGTTGAGGTGTACTGCTTTATATAGTGTACTGATATGTATACGATATACTGCAGATGCAGTGGAATGTGGAGCGCTAGTGAGAGGTTCTAGTTGCAAAAAGACACATTAATTGCATGCATGTCACATTAGCGTAGACGCGTCATACCATTAGGTTCGACTTTCGTGTCTCTCCATAGTCAGAGCATAGAGTTAACCATACAATAGTAAATTGAGCAGACGACCGTGTAAGTAACACCCCCTGCTGGCAGTTTACGACATTGCGGATCTAGGTATGAGTCATTAGATAGCGTTCCGACTCATTCTTTACGACAATGCGTGTTTATTAAATATAGTAGGCAGCATAATTCCTCCTTGCCCGTTGGGTAAAAAGATTATATTCATATGAACAGATAGAATCAATATGTTTGATATAATCACCTTCAGTCCAAGCAAAGCGTTGTAACAATTTGATCCGACTTAGCCCCGTTGGTATAAAGACATAGTATGTGTTACAACACGGTGATGACGGGGAACGTATGCGAGGCTACAATACGATAGCACGTATCTCAGAAAGAAAATTAATTAAAGGCAAGTACCCTTTTTTGGACATATAAATGTTGCTGTGTATTAGTTAATAACAACGAAGATTTTCCAAATACCTACAGGCTCGCTCAAGGTACTCTTCAAGAACTTGCAGAAGCATTAGTCTGAGGAATGGCACCAGATTCCTAAAGCCAAGTTATGAAATGTTGGTAGAAAACACAATAGCTGGTAGTCCTAAATTTATTTTGTTGAGTATTATATCACTGAGCGAGTTGAGATTCCCCTAGTTTTCCATCTAAGAGCGACGTCCTGTAAGCTATTTACGCTAGGTGTTGTAAACAAGGGCAAATTATTATAGGCATACCGATAAAAGTAGATTGGCTGATAATAGAACATAATAGCTTGCATTCTTATCCAAAGAGCACTATTGGAAGACTTGGTGTAACAATGCGTCATTTGCACGCATCAGAATGGGTCTACCAGACACAGATCATGAGAGCTATTGCTATATCATAACTACTTTAACTTGGACAGATGGTATGGCATAATTAAACTCTTGCTAATAATGGTTTTGACCCCTAAACTATTTGCTATTACTTGTGATGTTTCTACTGAAAAAATAAGATATACGACCATTTTCATCGGATTACAATTTCGTAAATAAATTATGTATTTCGGTGGATATTAAGTTGGTATAAGTAACGATTAATTGCTGGATTTTGCAATGGTGCCTAAAATGGTGAGAATTGGTATTTTGAAAAATATGCATTAACCATTATGACAGAAGTGAGTTAAAAACTACAATTTAATGATACAAGTATATTAACCACTTAACCATTTCAGTCATACCACCGGGTACCTAACATAATCGTAGTTCTAATGGTATTAGAAAGTGACTATAGCGTGACAATAATTTTATCAAGGATATAATGTGTTAGTGTATGTCAAGCTTTTCGATGTGCATTAAGTGCTATTGGAAGTCTTGGTATATAGGTTGTATTCGCGTTTATTATGCACATATCGTGACAGTTCGACAGTTCGAATTAAGGTTACTGAGTAATCAATTTCCTCAAACCTAACCACAACAGGCCATCTGGAAAAAGGGGCATATATAAATAACACTCCAGGTATACATCAATTGCGTAAATATTGGTTTTCGCGTTGTTTCTAAATACGATCGAAGTTGTGTTGAAACAAGGCCATGTTGGAATGGGTCTACTCGTTTGGTTGTCACAAGGCCCGAGTCCGTGTTTTTAAGACGAATACAGGTGCCTATATTTAAGAAGAATTCAATAATAACCTTGAGATAAAAATTGCAGTGCATACAACAAAACAATGATACGGTTTGACATTTTATGACACACTCTGGGTTTTATTTTGTTTAGTTGTTCTATATATATATAT